>WEIV01005832.1:13749-27531 GCA_013390005.1 Calyptomena viridis | reverse complement strand
TAGAGTTGTATTTTGCAAAGGAATATGTTGGTGAGCTTTTTCCATCTTTATGGGTCCTAAGATTTTTTTCAGCTATAAGTGACATACCAGTTGATCTTTCTTCAACCACATCTGGTATGTAAAGGGTTCAACTTTTGGTCCATTTGATTTTTTTCCATTTCATAAACTCAATATACATACAAATACACACATTAAAGGGGGGTTTGTGCATGCATGTTGTGGTGTCAAGTAACAGTTTCATGGAGACTTCTGTGAGTGCTCTTAGGCTAAACATAAGTTCCTAAATGTACCGCCTTTATACATCTGTGATCTAAAATGTTAGGCTAATAATAGATTTAGATATCCTTATTTACATAAGGCCAGAAACAGTTTCAACAGTGAAAAAGGAGTGTAACAATAAGCAATTCACTGTTATTTCCAGTGGAAATCTTAAGTTCTTTGCAAATCTATAGACATTATGCTAAAAAAAAAAAAAAGACTAACAAAACCTTATTACAGTTGCTTCACAGTTAAACTTTCAGCTTTGTGTTGAATAATGAAAGTATTTTTTTCTCTTTTTTATTCGTCATCCCTTCTTGTGGAAGACCTAAACTTGAAAGATTCATTAATGTTTTTTATAATGAGATGTGCTTTCAATAAAAATTTGTTTTTACTTGATATAATTACCATTTGCGTGTAGTAATTGAAATAAATTTGCTTATGTAAATCAGAATACTTCTTAGCATATAAGCTACTTTTAATAGCCATGTAATTTTATGAAGTTCCTTATTCCTTTAAACCAGATCTTATTTTTAATTTGCATATGCCTAACATGCAAATTACTCATGTTCCCCATATCTTACTAATGTTTTACTTAGTTTTAATTGCTAAACTTCTTTTCAAGTACTTTGAATAGGAGAGTGACACTTTCACACTTCTGGAAAATAGGATTTTGTTTTATGAACCTCTACATAATAAATAGGCTTTCATCGAGCCATTTGAAAAGCAGATTAAATAGCAAACCCTTTCTTTACTACTTCTTTACTTCTAACGGAGTCTATACTGTAGCAGAGACAACAAATTTGAGCATGATCCCTGCATCTTCTCACCCTATTGATCCTTCTAATTGCACAAAGGAATTTTATTTATTTTAAAAATGAGTAAATAAGTTGCTTCTTAATTTCCAATGTCTTCCATAGCCATGTGGATGTGTGCATGTCAGTGCACTAAGACTGATGCAGTTGACTTTTTGTTGCTTGGTTTTCTTTCTACACATGAGTATCTAATGTTACCAATATAGTCGCCTAACACAGTTGTTTGTAGATGGAATTTGTTGCTTTTTGGTGGAGTAGGAAGAGAAACAAGGAGAAGACCTTTGCTGAAGAGGAACTTTGAATATTTCATCGTTGCCTTAGTCTTTTGCTAATTCTTTCTCAATTCAGTTTTTTATGGTCTCATTTGACGTTTTTGGCAGCTCTGTTAATTAAGCAGAAGTTATCCCTGATTAATGTACTGTAAGCTGCTTCTGAAGTGCTATAAATAATGTGGTGATTAATTGCTGTATCCAAACGCAGTCATCCCTTAGCATGCTTCACAGATGGATTGTTTTGTTGAAATGGTGTCCCATTCTCATACATATTAGAAACATTGATTGCAGCAAAACTTATCACTCAGTTTTTCTGTTTTCTTCCAAGTAATTTATGTCTTTTGATCTTTAGGAAAATCAGTATAGGGAAGCTCTTTTGAAATTACAAATGTAATATTCCCGTGGATTCTGTACAAGACCATGCAGTCTAATTGAAAGAGAATTACAGAATGTCTCAGTTCTGGAATTTTCCACTTTGTTCAGATCTAAAAAGAAAGTTTAGGAATGGTGCACGAAGAAAACACACCTCTTGGAGGATAAAAAAAAGATTTTAAACTCAGCAAAAAACTATGTTTTTCATAATTTTTTTCTTGCAATTAAGAGACAAAATATGTAGACAGAAGTGTGATTTTTCTTTTAAAAATTGGTAATGTCCTATTTGTGCAGAGAAAAGGCTGAGCATTATGAACCAAAAATAATATAGTAATACTTCTGAATAAATCGTCTTTATTTAAAATTCTGATTTCAAACTTACTAACTGAAAGGAGACTAGTAGTGCTAAAATCAACAAAGCTTTTTAGATTTTGTCCCTTTCAGAGAATTCCCCGTACTGTAGCAGCAGAACTGCTCTTGCTTTTTAGATAAGCTTAACTATTTCACTTCTACTAACATTGACAGAAAGCCAATTACCTCTTCCAACATCTGTGAATAAGCTATTTTAAATTGTGTGTGCATATACATGCATGCATGCAAAAGAAATCTGTGGGAAAAGAGTGACACTTGGCAATATAGGCAAAGCCCTGGCTTGAAATCAAAGATTTAACAGGCCAGTTGGATGTTTTCATGCAGATACCAAATTAGAGGAACGGGCAGGGACACTTTAATGGTCACATCTCTGTATGGGCCGTGAAGACCTGCCTATCTGCTTCAAAGGCCACTGGATCAGGTGCTGGCTGTGTTTCAATGACTACAGTAGTGAAACAATGTGGTTCAGAAATTCTGGACACTTTCTCTGTGTGAGAAAAGGAATTTGTCCAGATGGGATTTCACCAAAGCCTAAATCTATAGTTTCATTATAGAGAAGGGTGTGGGGATGACTGCTATTTATAGGAACTTTCTAATCTCAAAGGCTTTGAATATCACCTTGCAGTTGATCTTAAAGTGAACTTTTCAGCTATGACTGAGTCATGAACAGTTTGCTATAATATAATGAAATCAAACTTGCATTATGACCCCACTCAATAAATCTTTGTTTAGGAATAATTTAGGATTATTCTATTACCTTATTGTAGCATTAGGATTATCCCATCATTTTAGAGATGATTTTTAAACACTCTTAATCTCCTAACCTCAATTTTTCTAGAAAACCAAATGATAAATCTAAGTGATATCTCTGTTAAGAGCTTTGCTTATTTAGCAAGAAATAATATCATCCCTCATCCAAACTGTGGGCTTCTTTGTTTCTGCATGATCTTAATGATGACAGTGGGATTCTTTGCTAATATGAAGAAATACCTGATAGTCTTGGCCCATTGCCTTTAAGAATGATGTTTAAGAAGTACAGTTTGTTTTAGCTCATTAAAAAAAGCTTGATTTTTTTTGAAAAAGGTCTTGATTCTAACATAAAAACAGTATTGACCTTTTTATTTTCGTGTCAGAAAAAAACTCCAACCCCCTCCCAAAAACCCAACCCATACAAAACAAGCCACAGAAAACTCCCAACTCTCTCTTTCTTTATGAAATAGCAACAGTCTTAAAGATGATTGTCTGTCAATTTGGAAAATCTCCTCACAGTCCAAATTAGTACCATAATCTTCTCTTTCAGTAAGGGAAAAGAAGTGTAATTCTGTGATGTCCTAGCTGATTCATAGAGCAGAGGAAAATGAACTGCTGGCATGTCCTTTTTTGTAAGTGGTGATGTTTATGTCTTTACTATATTGGTATTGTGTTTGTATTGATGTGCAAAATGCATTACTTGAAAATGGAGAAGTTATATCTTCCTGCCGTTGTAAGCTCAAAAAGCAGGGAGAAAAGTTAACATGAAAAGCTAGAGAATTCTCAGTTTAATAATTTGTAGGAAAATGTAGGTGTTGTGGCATTTGAAATAGCCCCAACTATTATTGATATTTCTAACTGGTCTGTTCTTATCTGTAGTTGAATTATGTTAACATGCTTTTTGTTAGACTGAAGGATACCTTGAAGGATGGATAAACTAATTCTCATTGAAGTCAGTATGAGCTGGAAAAGATCCCAGTCCTACAAAGACTGGCATGTCATGCTTAGGTTCAAATATGTAAGAAGCTCAGATGTTTGCAGGGAAATCTGCACATGTGTAGAAAATAATGCTTACATGTAAGTGTTTAGGGAGTGGGAAAGTAGGACACTTAGGTGTTCTGACGGAGTCTGTGTACTGATCTCAACTTTTCACTTTCTGTACATTTGAGAAAGTGTTAGTACTGCTCGAAACATTTTTCCTCCCATTTGAACAGACTTTACAACAGATATAGTAAAGTCATAATTATATTGAGAAAGAAGATAAGAATAAAATACTCCATCGAGTATTTCCTGAATTGATACCACCAATGTAGAGCTCTTTGTACATTTTAGAATCTGCCCTACATTTCAAAGTTCTCTCATACAATATTTATTGTGCATGTTTATAGTGGACTAAAGTACTTCTATTCATAAAGTGCAAACAGATAACCCTGAGAGCACTATGAAGAAAATATTTAAGGAAAAAATGTGTATATTATAGCATATTTATTTATATGCTTTTGTAAGCCTCAGGAATATCTTCTCATGCTTTTCACATGCACCATTTCTATAAATAAGTAATGAAAACATCTAGTATTGCATACATCCAAACTGAAAACACAGCTGCTGATAAGAAGGGCAGTGTATTTGCCAACAGGCATTGTGCTCAACCAAAAAATCTTCTCATCTTCACAGATGCTCTGCTCTTTCTACTAGGAATTAAAAAGAGATTAATAGGAGTTCAACCAACAGGTATTTTTCACCAATCATCAGTTTCTATCAACTGTTTTTTTCCAAGTGTTGCTTTTCTTGTGACTACAGGACAAAATGCCATGGCTTTGTCAGCCTATATAAAAGAAAGCGAAGAAAAATTCTAAATTTTATGGAAAGTGCTTCTCTTCCCCTTCCCAAGAGAGCTGTATTGTCAGATGTATCTAGAAGTGAGCCATAGAAATTTAAGTCTAAAATCACTTCAGTCATTTTGCAAGTCCTCATTCTTACAAATAATGTCGTGTACTACCAACGGTTTGAGAGAACTGAAATGTGAAAAACTTACTGAGAAGTTGTCTTTCAGCTGAGTAGAAAACCACGAGAGCAATTACTAAACTAAGGGTATAAAGTGTCACATTTAGTGGGTAGGAATATATCTGATTAACTATGAAGAATGTCTTAGTGATTTGCAAGACTGTAGCAAGGAGAAAAGGGCATGTGAGGACTTGCAGTACATTATATATAATTTCTGTACTGAAATGTACAAAACGAAATTATGTGAATGGAGCTGATAGCTGCTGTGAAATAACACAGGTAAGCCTAAGTGTCTGAGCAGAGTAAAGCACTTCAGAGTACAAATCTAGTGATACTTGAAGAAAAGATGTAGGCTTATAATGTGAGTACCATGAAGAAATGCACAATTACGCTACTGCAAGAGACACACCATGGATAGAAACAACTTGTCTTGTGGTGAATTACACCTTGTCGAGAGGTATTGCTTCACTGCATCTATGTTGGATGTCAAGGGGTAATAAGAAATGTAATATTTTGAGGATGTCCACTTAGAGTGCCAGTTGATTTCTGTCTCAAGAGATGTGTGGTACAAGAAACACAAGAAGCTGATTTTATTTCAGTTTTGGTTTTGCCCTTTTTTTTGTTTTTTTTTTTTGGGGGGGGGTTTGAAGGTTTTTTGTTTGCTTGTCTTTTGGTTTTTGTTTGTTTTTTTGGGTTTGTTTTTTTTTGTAATTCATCTAGTATTTGATGGTCTTAACTTTGCTACATCGTATTAATGTGTACCTTACACATTTTCTTGCAAGAACAGGTTTACACTCCTGTTAAAGTGATTCATAAGTGACATAATTATATTAAATAATTAATTTGTCTTCTGCCATCTTGGGAAGTCAGAAATGCAAGTCTATTAAAACTTCTAACTAATTGTTAGATAAACATAGTTGTTTTAAGGGAACTGAGGTAGCATAATCCAAACTATAGCATATACTTTCCTATAAGCTAGGGTGGACTACATCTTTCTTTGCCAAGTGTCCTAATTTGTGGTCTCAAATGCAGTAGATATGCTGTCAAATTTTTGCATATTTTTTAAAATAATAATCTAGAAAGAAGTGTAGTATACTCACCTTTCTGAAATCTAGAATTCAAGGTCAAATTATAGTGTGGAAGTAAAGTTTTATTGAAACAGCTTTTATAAAGGTGTCACCTTTTATGGTGGCCTTTTTAAATTGAAAGAGTGTAAATTACACATTTCTGAGGGAATAAAAGTTATGGCCAAATTGCATTTCCTGGAATAGGGACACTTGGTTTCTCTGTCAAATGGGAATTTATATTTTGCAGTACACTGTCAGAGAGTTTTAAAACTTGAAACTCAATTTCAAGTTATATTTAACACTTACTTTTGTACAGTATTTTACGGGCACGTTAGTAGAGCCTATAGAAAAACTAAAATCCGATGACAATCAGTAAAACACATGTAGAATCATTTTGTTGTGGTGCAAGAAATTTACTTTCCACAATCAGCAAAGCAAACAGAACATAGAACTTGAATAAAATGTGTGCTTTAAAATATTCCATTAAACCAGTTAAATTCTGTGTCTTGTTTTTGCTTTTGGAGAAACCATTCCCCAGGTATCTCTAAGAAATGAAGAATCATAATTATCTACTTTACTTTAAATTTTGAGGAGCTGACTTGAATCATTGATCAGTTCTTTTGAAGTAAGTGGGATTACGTGTTTAAAAGTAGTCATGTGTTTATGTACTTTGTAGTGGAGTGATTTTCATTTGCAAGAACACTGAAGTCTTCTGACTTTTAAAAGCCAAATTTTATCATTATGTATGTCTGTCACATAATTAGGGAAAAGATTACCACAGCTGCAGTGTCGGGTAACATTTTCAAATTTACACAGGAAATCTGTAGTCTGTTATATGTATTTAGTCATCACACTGGGCAGCGTATCAAGAGAAAAAGGTATCAGCAGTTCTGCAAGGAAAAATGTTCCCTTGACTAAAGAGTTTTGCAGTCAACGAGAATTTGTCTTTCTGTATCCAGCATACAGCCATCATGTCACTATCCTGTCTGGGGTGGGTTGGATGCTGCCAGATGCCCTCCCAGCTGCTGTCTCACTTCCCCTCCTGAGCAGAGCAGGGGGAGAGAACAGATGAGAAAGCTTGTCAAGAAACAGACAGGGGGATTGCTTACCTTGTGTGTCATGGGCAAAACAGACATAACTTGGAGAAAAATTAATGTTCTGCCAATTAAAATAGAGTTGGATGATGAGAAGCAAAACCAAAACCACCTCCTCCTCCCCCACACCTCTCCCTGCTTCTTCCTCATCTCAGTTTCACTCCTTCATCCCCAGCATCTCTCTCAGCTCCCCCCGAGGGGCGCCAGGGGCGTGGGGAGTGAGAGGTGCAGTCAGTGCATAGCAACTACTCTCTTCTCCTTCCTTGTCACGCTTTTCCCCTACTCCACTGTGGGTTCTCAACGGGCTGCAGTACTTCAGGATAAACCTACCTCACCATGGGTATCTCTAGTGCCTGGAGCACCTCCTCCCCTCTCCTCTTCACAGACCTTGGCATTTGCAGGGGTGTTTCTCACACATTTCATATTCAGCTCTTCTCTACCTGCTACACAGGTTTTTTTACTTGTTATTAAATATGCTTTCCTCGAGGTTCCCACCTTTGCTGAGGGGCTCAGGCATGATGCAAATAATCATAAAGTTTTCCTCAAAGTCTTTTTGCCTGTTCAGTACTTTGCCTCGAAAAGACTGAGATACTATGTTGATGTTTATTTACAGAAAAAAAAACCAAAACAAAAAACCAAAATTAGGGCTGCCACAACAATTGCTTTATGACTGGCAGATTAGTAGTAGCTGTAGATAGATGTTGTTGATAAGACACAATCAAATTTTGATGGTAAAAGCCTTAATTCCAGAGACTCTGCTGCTAACATTAACTACCTAGAGTTAGTAATGCAACAAAATTGTTATTACTTTAAGGAACTTAATTCCTAAGTGGCTGGCAATAAGTGAATTTTTAATTTTTAGCTTTAGAAATTGGCTTTTTCACCTCCAATGAAAGCAATGACTGAAAAACATTGACTCAAAATTTTACCTTAAATAACTGCAGTTATCAATATTATTTCTACTGTCCAAAATGCTGTCCAAAATTTAGAGTTTTAGCCTGTTATATTTTCTTTGAGTTGTTCTTAATGTGGATTTATTATGGGAGGTAGCAAGACTTCTCTCCCCAGCTTTGGACAAGTACACCTATAACAGACAGAATTTTTGGTAGTATGACGAGGTACAGGTCAGGGTACTGCTTGATATCCCAGCCTTATGTGGGAAAGGGCTGAAGGATAACAGAAAACAAGATAGTGCTTTTGGCTATATGCACAGAGTACAGTGGAAAATCATGTGCAAAAATGTGCTGGCAATCCAAAATGCTTGTAAAGTTGTTCACACTCTTCTGTCACCATCAGGGTGTTCTACCGTGTTTATTTCCAGACAGGAGACAAAATGCTTATGTTTTAATCCTGAAATTTATGATTCTTGCATTTTGTGTCTGAAGGCAAAAAGTAAGAACTGAGGCCCAACCATATTAATTTACTTGTGATATTGTGAAGTAGATTAATGCCTCCATTTCCTGTACTGTGATATTAAAAAAATAATCAGTATTACTATGAAAAATAACCCTATATAACAAACTAGGCTATCAGTGATTATTATTCTCTTGATGTAAAGCAAAGTGTAAAGAACATAAATTTTTTATACGTACTTTTATGTACATATTATATATTGATATTTATGCTCATCAGAACTCATCTGTATTGCATATTTAAAATTAATATATACATTAAATGCATTTTATTATTTTATTTCTAGATGTATTTGCATACCTGTTATTTATAACATTAGTGGAGGAGGTGACAATTTTAACAGAAAAATTATATCTGAAGAGGTATGGTTATTGTTATCAGGAAAACTGGTTAACATAAACCATTGGCATTTATGTTTCCCTTATTAACAGAAAAAATTATTTAGCAGAAAAAATTTCAAAACAAATAAAATAGTTTGTAAAAGTCACTAAAAGCATTTTGCGATAGGTCCTTGATGTGAGGCTGCTCGAATAGCCAAGAATTTATCCAAAATGTTGGAGGCTGTGTTACAATTGTTTTCCCTATTCCCTGTTCTATTTTTTCCCTATTCTAATGAAGATATAAAGTTCATGACTGAAACTTTGAATTCTTTCCATTAAGTATGGCTTTCTAGTTATGGCTTTCTGCTCTTTCTTTTTTCTTTGTTGTTGTTGTTGCTGTTGTTGTTTGTTTGTTTTTGAACTAGACGCCCTTCCCCACAGTCTGAAGAAAGAAAGCAGGTGAAACTCAAAAGGGTAGTTTTTGAAAGGCATTTTGTCTGTTGAGGCAAGTATTCAGTCAGATTTTTGACTACTTATGACACTACTGCTAAGTCTGTAGACTGATAAATACAGGATGATTAAGGCTGTGGGTTGTCTTTGGCTACAGGATCTCCTGGATCAGCAAAAACAATCAAAACGAGAATATTTCCCCAAAACCAGTATTTCTTTACCTGTGTTCAGATGTAGCTTATCATTTGCATCACTTAGCTACCCCCACTGAATGTATGCAATGTCCATGATGTATGGTTGCCCAACTTACTTTAATATAGTGTTGTGTGGTTCTAATAGAGAAATGCTTCTCTGTGCCTGCTTCTCATTCACTTGACCTATTTATATATTTTTTGTTTATGAACTCTTTCAAAAGGTATTGTTAGCATAATGAGGTAAGTGTTGTGCATTAGTGGTAGGGCATTCTTTGAGATTAGTTCTTTTTTTAACCTAGTAGTAGCTTTAGAGAAAGGTGTGGATTTTTTTCACCTGGACAAAGACAACATTACACTGTAAATTTAATCATGTTTTACAATGCCTGGACACCAATTTCAGAGGCAAAATTACCTCTGATATTATTACAATATAATATGATTCAGGAAACTGGTCATCTGGTTTAAAAAAAGGGTTATGACTTGGGAAGGACAGAAGGTATTTAAGATAATAAAATTCTCATAAATAAGCTGTTTCTTTCATGATGCCATTTTTTTTACAGAAGGTAACAGAATGAGATCTGTGATGATCGTGTATTAATAATGAAGATTAAACAGATGTTCTGCAAAATGGATTTCATGTGAAATCATGTGAAAGGAAAGAAAACAGGGTTAGAGCCTCATATAAATCATTATAGCTTGGTGGAGAACAGTAATACAGATACTGAAAAATAATTCTGTATTCATGGAGGTATTTGGGGCACACAATGGAATAGCATTATGTGATTTAATACAACTGAATTTATTTTTACATGATGAAATTGTGAAGTATTTAGTTATGTGCCTTTTAATTTTTTTATGTGCAGTTGTGTTTATTTTTTAATTTGCTTTGGCATCTTTGAAAAGAAGAGCCAGGCAAGATACTTCTGAATTCAATGGTATTTGTAATTTCAAACTGATTGTTCAACATTTGATACCAGCTTGTTTTCACTTATTTATTCCCTTTTAGAATTTGCCTGACTGTTATATCTAAAGCTCACACAGTGTGACCCTTATATATTGTGCTGACAAATCCTTTCCTTTCTGGTAGCAAGAGACAACTTGAAAGTCTTTGGTTTGGCCCTAGTTAATGAAAGGTTGAATTGGTTAACAGTACATTTAGACTGAAAATCTGTTTTTCCTCTCTTAAGTGCCCCTTTTTACTTGGATCTGGAAATATTTTTATCCTACGTAAGCTGTCATCATTGCCACTGTATTGTCCTATGGCTTTATCGACTCCCATTTATTAGTTGTTGGAAACAAATGCAATTCCTGTAATAAATGAATAAAGAGAGCCCTATAGCTACTTTCAGCCTATTTCAGTATAATAATTTTGGCTGAAATACAAGATAAATTAGTGCTGATTGAATTTAATTATGACTGTACAAGACCCAGTCTGCAAGGGCAGAATGACTGTGCAAAGGAACCACAGTATCACCACTGTGGCTGACTTTATGGGGATATTTTATGAATGGTGCATAAAGCTGCGAGTATACTCACATTAATGGATCTGGGCATGACCTAAAATATACTTTGATTTGTTATGTTAGATGAGAAAGTGCAAATCTCTCCAGTTAGTCAAAGCACTGCTTAATTGTTTGCTTGGTGGAATTCTACAGACAAAGAAAGTGATATTTTTGCTGTGTTCCCACTCTTCAACTGTATTGGATATGCATAATATTTATAACATTTACCTGCTTAGAGTATTAAGAATATTGCTTCCATTGTATAAAGAATGAAAAAAACTGATCTCTCTTGATGTAATGTGATAAGGTTTGTGCTTGGCAAGAGAAATTATGTGGTTTCTACACAAACTATTTCAGTACTTATGGGCTTTAAACATAGTAATTTAATCATGTTAGTATTACAGCAGAGGATTTTGAATATAGCCTTCTTAAACTTGGGGCTGGGGAGCACATAATACATGCACTGGAATGCATTCCTGTCTGGTCTTTTCACACATCCTTGAATTTAGGAGTGGGGTGACATTATAGCATTGTGCTCTGGTTAATTGTATACATCCCAGAAGCAGAAGCACAACAGCAGGTTGTTGTGGCTTTGTTATGAAGCACAGTCTAATTTAAAACATTATTATTTAAATAAAGATACTTCAGAGTCAATGTGTTGTCACTGAAGTCTGGATACCTAGAGAGGCTACCATTAGTACAAGCACAGACTTGGGAGTGGAGGAGACTTAAAGTAGGGGGTGGGGGTGGGTCTGACAGAAGGAGAGGAGAGAAAAATCGACATATATAACAGTGGAAAAAACCCTCATGAGAGATCTCAATCCTAAGAGTTTTAAAAGGAGACTTTAAACTAGATGCACTTGAGGCTGCCTGTATGGCTTTGGGAAGAATTCTCAGGCTAAACCAGTGGAAACACACACCCACCCACCAGGTTTATTTTTAGCTTCCTTCTCTATCACCTGCTCTGTATCTTGGCTAGTGTGCATTAAACTTTACCCCTGTATGTAACTGCAGATTTCATTGCAGCTCTGTATCATATCTTAATGTTGGGTGATTTTTCACTCATGTTTTTGGTAAATAAAATTTAACAAGTGTTTTGGTTTCTTTCTGTACAAAAATGCCAGTTGTTATGAATCCATGCATGGTAAATAAATGTACTTACTCTAGGTTATTCCCTTTAGATTGAGATCCATATAGTCATAGCTGCTTTTTGCAATCAGGTTGCAGTTGTTTGGTTCCCCAGTGGTTGTAGGATTAGAGAGTAAATTTAAATGCCACTTCAAATAAGCAGTTGTTTAACATCCCACTAGTTTGCATGTCACCTTTTGAAGAACAAAAGCAACTTTGCATAAACAGCACATTAAAATATGGGTGAAAATATGACTTCAATTCTGGTGGACTGAATAATTTGAAATGCATAAATCAGCAATGGATTGGTGGCGATTTATGCCACCTGTAGAATCTTGTGAGAGGAATTTGAGTTGGGAAAGATGTAACATACACTGATTTGTAAGTAGATGCAAGAAATTTTACAGAAGCTGTTTCTTCATAACTTTTCTCTGCTAATAATATTGTCTCCCTGAAACACCAGAATAGTTCTGATCTTACAAGATAGGACATACTGAGGTAAAAAGGTTTGCGTGGATCAAATTCTATGGTCAATCAGACAAGATAATAGATTCAGTTTTCTTCCTATTGTGGTTCTTCTTCCCCAAAATAAACATACACATTAGCTCAAATAAAAGAGATTGTCATTCACAGCCATTTCTAAGCTGAATGGAGGAAATATATTCTAAGTGATTCTTCATATTTTCAGGGCAAGCCTGCTCTTTACCAGCTCTGCATTAAAATGCTGTTGTGGCCGGTTTTGCTGCTTGTGACTCATGTGCCCCAGTGTATAAAGCAGGAGCTGTCCCTAATGAGCTGCACCCTCATTCTCAGACCTGTAGTAATATTCCCCCTTCCTGGTGGCTGCTTGAGCTCTAGCTCCTCATCCATAGAACATTTGTTGTAAGCATTGTCTCCCTTTATATACAACTAACATACAGTGTTAAACTCTTTGAGTCCTTAACAGAGAACCCCTATATCTACACTCTCTTAGCAGAGGCAGGGCTAAATAAACCACACTGTCTTTATCTTCAAAATGAATTATGAATTGCTCTGTATCATTAATAACTGCATTGTGCATCCAAACATGCGTTGAGTTCTTCGGGAGTACTGTAATTGGATTAGCAACGTTCAGGCTTGATTAATTCATCATTGTAATCAGGTTACTAAAAAAATTCATGATGCTCTTGATAACTTAACTCTGAGGGAATGATTAATTTTTTTTTATGAGGGATTAAAGAATAGCTGACCCTGCTTTGGTCAGGTGGTCAGACCAGTTGACCTGCTGAGATGCGTTTGAACCTGAATTATTCTATGATGCTATGAAAAGTTATTAGCTTACATTTCCAAATGTCATGGGCAAATCTTTATGTGGAATGGTTGAGAAGACTTTCATCAGAAACAATAAACCAAGGTCATGTAACACCCAGATTTTTTATGCCGCTAATGACTTTTTTTTTTAAACTAGAAAATTTTAATTGTCATACTAATAAATATGCCTTTCACCTGGGGTCTTAAATTATGCTGTAAATACTAGTTGTGCCTCAGGATTCTTTGCAATATTATAATGTACCGTAGACTCCGGTTGTAAAATAATCAGTGACAGCTGGAAAAATAACCCAGGAGTCCTAAAGTTAAGCTCCAGCTTAACCAGTTAACTATACTTTCTCAACACCAACCAAGATACTGATGTTCTTGGTTGGTAGCATACATCAGGATATGTATGCTACTCACAGCATTTCATGTAAATAAACATCTTTATTTAAAATTAGTATTATACATGCATTGATTA
>WEIV01005832.1:1856-13734 GCA_013390005.1 Calyptomena viridis | reverse complement strand
AAAAAAAAAAAAAAGGACTTTACGCCACAGATACAGCAACTATTCCAAATGTAAAAATTATATAACTGTCATACACTATGACATTCCATGTAGTACTTCATGACACGCAACACAGGCGTACATGAAAGCTTTGGGAAAAAATATGCGGAAGGACAAAGGCTTACTTGTTACATTCTGCTTGTGCTAGTTTTGTATTTTCTGTCTTAAAATTGTCATCGCAGTCCAAGACAGAACTCTGATCTTTAAAACACACAATGTGTCACAAGAACAGCCTGAGGAAGAAGATTCAGAAGCAAAGGAAGAATGATCATTCTCTGTTTGCCCTTTGTATTCGTCAGCGTCTTTGTCTGGTTCCAGCAATTTATGAGTGAAACAGTGTCAAGATGAAACAAAGTTTCTGTAAGACCAGCTGTCATCCAAAACCAGTATTGTCTGCTACAAACTACTATGAGTTTTAGATAACCTACTGTAATACCT
Source organism: Calyptomena viridis (assembly GCA_013390005.1). Lineage (NCBI taxonomy): Eukaryota > Metazoa > Chordata > Aves > Passeriformes > Eurylaimidae > Calyptomena > Calyptomena viridis. Next base: position 13,257 of record WEIV01005832.1, on the reverse strand, counting down.
TGTTAAGAGCAGCTGAGTGATCCTAATGGCTTTTACATCACTTTATAACTACTCACAGTTCAACCTTAATTTTTGACCCTTTAAGCCTGAAAAAGCCCAAGTTTACTAATTGTGGGAAATGCAGTAGGGATTTCCTAGTTTGGTAGTAATTTGTTGCTTTGGTTCTTAATGAATTGCCCTTTCAGCTGTTACTATTATCTTTGACTGAATCTGTGTTATGGCTGACTCCCAAACCAGATACAGAATTGCCTTTGTCCTCATCCATTCTGCAGCAGAGGGAAAACTATGGAATGCATCCCCATGTAATCTCAACATCTCTTTATCATAGTGTCTGTTCCTGGTCATCATTGAGTTGATTTTCTTGTTTGATTTTGGTACAGACTAACTGAAATAATGCAAAGACTGTGTTACAGTCCAGTAAGTTTGTGTTTTTCAGGCAAGAGAGAGGAGCAGATGTCACATCCTTATACCAAGTCCCAAGACATCTATGACAGTGACTGAAGGCACCGAGCTCACCGGGAAAGTGTTGGAAAAAAGTGTTCCAGGTGTTGAGGAGCCCAATGTCTCAGCTGGTAGATGCCATACTATCACACACAGAGACTGTGAGAGTATAAAAGCCCAGGTAGTCCTTTGCTCAGGGTCTATTCTCAGAGTCACCAGCTCAAGCTGTTATTTCATTGTTGCACCATGATAAAATTACTTAAAGGAACCAGAGATCTTAGACCCTGGTGTGGGAAATAGGGGATGATGCAGTAAGGAAAACTTGTCAACTGTGTCAGTGAGGTGTGTGTAGGGAGTCAAGCAGGGCCCCAGTGAGATTTCCAAGCTCAGTTGATTGAGTCTTGAAAATTTAAGTGGGTAAATGTGTATGAGGGAAATACATGGTTTCTTCTACCCAATGTGGTGAAGCTCCTAAAAATTTGGGCTCTTTTCTGAAGATGTTAGAGAAGAGAAAGAAATAGGACAATTTCTTATTTCCATTTGCCAATACTGTACATTATAAAGTAGGAGAAGAAAATTAAAGAAAGAATGATAGTACATTTTTCTTCCCATATAAAGCCTGAGAAATATTCTTCTGTCACACATTATTATATAAATAGTTAAACATGACCCTTTTTTTTCTGATTTGTCCATTAAAAAATGCACACTGCAAACACAAGATTTGCTTCTATTAAGGGAAACTTAGACTTTAAGAGTTGGCTTAAAACACTATATTATTCTTCAAATATCCATTTGCTATTTAAAAGACAATCCAGTGTCACTAGTTTGCTAACACAAGCATCGCCTTGTGGTTTTCTGACAGCATCTCTAAAAATACTAATACTTTAATCAATCCCATTTCCAGTAACTACTTTATAGTACATTATTATGTCTTGCTGCTTAGGAATCTTGGAGGAAAAAACCCCCCACATTTAAAAAGAGTAAAAATATTGAAATTTAATGTTTTCCTCATCTCTTGATAACTAAAGTTAAAAGCCATGTGAGAATATGTGGTATACTTAAAAGATCAAATTTTGTTCATTTTCCTTTTTTGTTTTGTCTGTTTTTTTTGCAGTTAGTAAAGGCTATCTATGTAATAGTAACAGAAAATGGTCTTACTATAATGAAATATACTCCATTTCAACCATACTTACTTATCTTTCCCTATAATAACATTTTTCTTAATTCTAAATATTGTTTCATAAATCATATTTGCTGTTGTTTAAGTTATAGAAAGTTAATTTTTACATTTGTTTGTACTGTTAAGATGCTAACATAAATCTCGTGGAAGTTTTCTGTTCTGTGAGGGGATGCAAAGGAAGAGGTAAAAACGTGGAAAACATAATTTACATTGTACATAGAAGTATGCATATTTTAAAATGTTGTTTATCTTCCCTTCCTGCAGAATTAATTATATCTTTTCCATTGAGAACACTCGTCAACTTAAAGCTCTTTAAATTTTACAGTCAAGTAATTAACAAGAGACTTGGATACTGTCATCTGTGTTAACAGTTTTCTGATGAATGTTACTTAGTGTAAAATTACCTTGCACCATTCCTGTCCGCTTCATTGCTGCAAGAATTTATCCACCTTACTGTCAAAGACAGTAACACAGTTTGATTCTCGAAGAACAGAAGAATATTTGCAATAATGTGTAAATTTTCCATAACTTAAAATCACAGCAGCTGAGCGTCATCTTACCTGATGGATGGCATGTGGTAAAAAGGCCTCTCTGAGGGCAGCTCCCTGATGTAACTTATTTACAACTCCTCTTCAGCAGCTAAGAGATCGTTTAAAAGTGGGTGTTGCTGCATGAAGGTAGCAGGTGATGGAAACACCTGGTCAAGTGGTACACACCAGTTTCTCATTAAGGCCTTGTAAAGCAATTTCTGCTTTGTAGAAATAGTGGAGGAGGAGGCAGCTTTGGGCTTTTTTTGTGGTGACTTCTCTGTGAGGATCTAGTTTCTACTAACATGGAAGGGAGGAAGGTATAATATGAATACATCTCTGAGTCAGCTTACTTATATGAACATTGTCACAACTTATTTATGGTAAGTGAATTTCATTCCCAGATGCTGTTTATTTCACTGTCTGAGAGAGAAATCTTTTGGTGAAGGCTGCAGAGGGAGGCAAGTCTTGGGGGAAAAAAGAAAATCAGATATCTTCAAGCCTCAGTTCAGTATGTAACCCTCCCTTTTTTTTTTTTCTTAGTGGAAGACTTTATGCTATCTGTGTTGTGTATGTAAGAATAAGAATGCAAGTTACCCCTACAGAAAGTGCTCGCTAATATGTTAGCATGTATCAAGCAAATGCTTAATTCTGTTGTGCGTGTTCAGAGGAGGTATTCTGGTCTGAGTCAAAACTCTTTTTTTTGAAATAAATATATTGATGTGTAGTTTACTGTTCTCTTTGCTGCAAGAACTTAGTTATTAGATTAACTTAGTTTCCTCCCTAGTTGTACCACTATTTGTGAAGGCAAAATAAGTCCTAGTGGGACAGTGGTTGTTGACTTATACCAAGGGCATGTGAAGCACTCCAGCTATTGCTCTGTAATTTGCATGACTGAAATATTGTATCCATGGAATTTGAACGCTTTGGTAAATGGGTACAACTGGTGTTTAATTTAAAAGGAGTATGGAGGCAGTTTCACAAAAGACGTGTTTGGCCTTGGCACTTTGGGATGGTATTTGAGCCAAGCTTATTGCTTTTACCTGCTAGTACTTCCCCTGCCTGTGCCAGAAACATTGTTCAGGTGCCAAATTTGCTATTTGTGCCCCTCCTCTGACTGTATAACTTACCTCAGCAGTATAATTCAAATCACTACCTAGATTACAGCTGAATTAAGTTCTTACCCAAGGCTCTTTTGGCACAGTTTGGTTTTTTACCTTTTTGAAGTGACCTCAAAAAGAACCTCTCCTGGTTTGGTCTAGGCATTCAAATTGAGTTCGTGTAGTTTAATTGCATGGTTTTTCCAAGATTTTTCTTAAGGCAAGAATGACTTCTCTACTGCTCTTCATATAAGGCATAGTCACTCAAACGAGCCAGTTTGGTACTGCTTCCAATCCCAAGTTAGTTACCTTATCTGGACTTGGTCTTATAACTTGGATAGGCAGGTAGGGCAGTTCTAGGAATATGCTTTGGAGTTCAAGTCAAGTACCCTTTCAGTTTAGCTCTTCTGGTTTATTGTGTGGTGATCACAGTCCCCTAAAGACATTGAGAAGTACACCTAGTCCTCTTCCACTGTTACTTTTTATATAGTGTGTGAAAAAGCTTCCTTTTTTCCTAAAAGGTATCTGAAAAACCAAGTATCAGGTATGTGTTTCCAGAGCTGTTCCATTAGTGCAATACCTGAGCTTAATGAAACATGTTGGTTATGAGAAATGTTGACTTAAAATTCAGTTCTGTTTTGCCGTAACCTGTCCTTAGGAAACTCTTTGCTCAAAACTCTTCCTACATCTTCAGTTTTATATAAGAAATTTGCAAAATGAATTTGCCAAAAGTGCTCCAGTTGGAGTAAGAATGGAGTTAAACTAATGTGCAGCGAGGTTAATTTTAATTGGTAGTACCTTGAATGTAATGCCTACTATCTTCTGAGAATGAAAAACTGTTCTGACTGGGACTTTCAAATACCATTTTCAAAACTAAATTGTAGTTTTGCCTATATTTGCTTCAATCTCTTGTTTTTCTTTTGTTAACACATCTTTGTCTCTTTTTTTTTCACTGCTCTGTACAGAAAAAAGACATCACAATTGCACATCTATCAGGTTTATATTAGAATGATTTTTCTGTTTAATCAATGCAATATTGCTTTGGTAACAGTGCTGAGCTTTTGATTGCATTTTGATAATGCCTACTGGAAATCAGTTTTATTCGTTACTTGCCCAGCAGAAGAGGGGGAAATAAATACTATTTAAAAAAAAATGGCTCTCACAGTCACTACAAGAGATCTCTGGGGAAAATTTACTTTGAGTAGCACCCCAGCCTAGAAAATAAGTAGCCCTAACTAATACATAACCAAGCACGTTGTGCTACGGTGAGACTTGTGCTCTTGCTTCCTCTTTTTTGCATCTAATTCAGCAGTGTTTAAGCAACTACCTAATTTTAAGTCCATGAACAGCCTAATTGATTTTTCCTGCTGAAGTGCCTTAAACTATAGGGCAATGAAGTTGGCCTTTTATTCCTTTTGAGAAAAGGAACATGGGTGTTCGGGCAGCAAAAGAATTATATTTCTATTCTAAGGTACTGGGAGTGTTTCTTCTGAAATAATAATCATAAGAATTATATTTGTTGACTTGAAATGGAAGTTGTTACCTTAGAGTTGTTTTTGCTGTTAGAAATGGTAATAATTTATGGAAGTGATTCAAGAATGATTGTTAATACATATTTAATATTTTTTTAATTTTCCTTTTCACTAAGCAAGCACAATGGTATTGTGACATCTTTTAGCTGCTTCAGTCTGCTTATAATACAAGGGTTCTGCCAGGTAAACAAAGTCTTTTGATTTCTGATGGGAGCAGTGTCAAGTGTCAGAGATTGTTTTTTAACTTTGTTTCTTTGTGGGTTGTTCTTGTTTGGTTTTTGGGTTGGTTGGTTGGTATTGTTTCAGGTTTTTTTCCCCTCCTCTTTGGGTTGTGATGATCCCTTGGATGATTCCTTGAAAAGTGAGACTTTGAGGAAAGCATTAATAAGATTATTTGAAGTCAATATGACTATTATAGCATATAAATCAGTACGTTTGTATATTTGTAGAGGGGTATGTTCTGGGTTGTGCTGCACGGAAGCCAGTGTCAGGACAAGGCATTCATTTATACTACTGTGAACTGTCATCTTCATCATCATGGCTAAGCTTCACAAATGAAGATATGGGAAGGGCTCTACCCATGCTTCCTACAAGCACACTGATGGCTAAAAAGGCCAATGCGGGATAGACGAGTCCGGGAACAAAAAGCACAACTAAAAGTCTGCTTGGGTGATGAGGCAGTTTTTTCTGTGTTGTCTTTTCTCCTCAAGGCTAATTCTACGTGAGTTTGCAAAGGAGGCAGCAGCGTTATAGATGGCATGTCTCCATGATTCCTGATTTGAGGCCAAAGGGGACCACTGATTGTGGTCAATATGGCCAAGAGGTGCTGTTTCAAAGAGTCCTTGTAGTGTGAACTGTATTGTTTTGGCTTTGGTGATAAATTACTAGTTGCATATGGAATACTTTGTCATTGCATGAATTAATGTATGTCATATATAACTAATCTTAAAGCATTGGAAAAAAAACCCACAACTTAATTCTTATCTTTCAGGAATAACTCTTGTAAGTGATAATTAGAGTTTGAGAACAACCTTAGTATTTTTGAATTTAAATAATGAGAGTTTTGTTATATTCCTACAGAATATCCACATATGTGCTCTGGGGAATTCTTGAATATAGTGTTGTCTTGTGCAGTTGTCGTGGTTTTAAGTAACCAGAGTTTTTTATTAGCTGGGGGGGCTAGGAGAGAGGCTTCTTTAAGAAGCTGCTAGAGTTTTTCTCTGCTCTAAGCTAGCCAAGGTCAGGCAACAACGCCTCTGTGATAACATATTTAAGAAGGGGTAGAGAAAGAAAGTCTGCGCAGAACATCATGGCCGCTTAAGAGACAGGAGGGTGCGGAGCTTGATTAGCACCAAGGTCAGAGAGAGGAGAAAGAGAAGANCCTGCCTTCCCGAGCTGTTGGGGGAAGGTGAAGGATCTTAAAAGGGAGGGGTGGGGGGGGGAGAAAGGTGTCTGTAACAACTATCAAACTGCTCACCCTTAAACTCTTAAGCTCTGATTTTAGTAGTAGTTGTAGTTGTAGTAGTAAACTCTTAACATTCTAAGTTAGAGCCTGTTTTGCTTGTGTGAAGTAGTTAATAAACAGTTGCTTGTAATCCTTATCACAAAAGTCGGAGGTTTTTTTTTCCCTTCTCTGAGAATTTTAGATCTATGTGTGGGCTCTCGGCTTTTAGCCAAAGTCAAACCATGACAGCAGTACAGGAAGCAGCTCTAGAAAAATCACTGTTATAGCAGTTGGAGCTAAATATTAGAGGTGAAAATCAGTTCTAGATAAAATGAAGATTTCAAAACTTACTTCCTGTCTTTTTGTTCATGTCTGTGTTTTCCAGCATCCCCACAAGAACAAATTGTCAGTTTGGGGTAAAAGAAGTATATGTAAGTTACTTGCTGTTTACTGGCTTTTCAAGTGTGGAGATGTATTTTTATGTTAGACTGTTTTTTTCCTGAGAGTGACCAAGCTATGTAGCAAGTGAGAGTTAGCAGGAGCTAGGAAGCTATCTAACCTACTGCTTGTGTTTGCTGGTGATTCAGATCTTTCTTTTCTTCATTCAACATTAATGATGCTTTTTACTAAATTGCCTTTCCAAACTAAATAATGCTGGAGAAATGAGCGACCTTCTTCTCCTAATCTGGTGGTAGCATAGTCAAATACATTAGTCCTCAAATCAGTTGTACAGACATCTGAAAAGACAGCTTCATTAGCAGTACAAGGGTTATATAAATAATCATGCAGAAAGGATTTTCTTGCTGTTCTATCTAAAGAGTTTCTCTGTATCTCTTTGGTTTTATGATGTAGAATTGCAGAATCACTCATGTCAGAGGAAATGTCAGGAGGTACCTAATCCAAGGTCCTGGTCAATGCAGCATCAGCATTAAATTCAGACCATGCTGTCTGGGGACTGTCAAGTCTCTGAGGATGGAGATTCCACAACCTCTCTGGGTTCTGATGCTTTGTTATCCTCATGGAGGAATGTTTCACCTCACCGTCCCAGCCCGTGTATCTAGTTGGAACCACACATTTATGGCAGGGTGTCTTTCAACCTTCCACTGTGCACTACCATCAATAATGTGGTTCTGTTTTATTAATAGCCTCTTCGTAGTACTGGGGCTCTGCTGTTAAGCCCTTGGAGCCTTCTTTCTTCGAGGCTGAACAAATCCTGTTTTCTCCAGCCCCTGACCATCTTGGTTGCCCTACAGTAGATTCACTCAAGTTTACTGCACTCTTTCTTGTTGTAGGCAAGTAGGTTATCAGGCTTCATTTATTCCAGAGTCTCATGCTGACTCATCTCCAGCTAAACATCCACAGGGACCCCAGGATCCTTGTTTACAGATTTAGCCAGGCACTCTAGGCCTATCAGTACTGGTGGAAAAGGTCAGTCCATCCCAGACAGAGGACTTTTCTTTGCCCTTGTTGAATTTTGTGAGGTTCCTCATGCTATATTTATCTATTTAACAGTAGTACCTTGTTTAATGAATTTGTACTTCATGGTACAGTGTGTCTTGCAACCTCTTTTCACAAAAAAATGCATGGAAAGGTAGATGGGGAAAAGTGTTGGGAAGTCATCCAATTCTTTGTCTGCTTGGAACAGGATCATAGTGCTATTGTGTCGTGATGCTGAAACACACCATACATATATTTTCCTTAAATTTAGTACATTATATTTTGCATTAACTGAAGTATTAATACTTTTTACAATGCTGGATATTAAATATAATCAGTATGAGAAGATAGAAAAAAAGTCTTAGTTGATGAGACATTCACTTGCAAATTAAGAGACTTCTACCTTGTCACAAGTTCCTTTATCTACTTTAACAAAGCTTCTGCTTGTGTTTCTCACTTTTATTTTTTTCTTCCCATCAAATTATCAGGGTATGACATTGCTCCTGTCACCTCTAGTAAAGTAATAGAACTATGGCCTCTTCTTGCTTTAAAACTTAAAAGAGTATTGACCCTTAATTCTCAGTTTAGTATTTATTCAGTGGCTTGCAAGGTGAGATATAGGGTAATACAGAAAAATAAATGATGGCATTGATTGAGATGAAAGAACACACCTTTATGCAAGTCAAGGTTATATTCAAATATAGCAAACTGACAGAAAAATGAGTGATTTCTTTTTCTAGTTGGCACTGTGGGATATTCTTAGGCAGCATTCAGAGAATGTGGTTGTCGCTGGCAATAAAAACTTCACTTTTTGTAGTGCCTGTGCTCTTAAGTCATTTATGCTGAGTACCATTTTTTAGCAGGTTCTACAAATTTTCTCAAATTTCCACTTGACCTCAGCTGTCATTAGCACAACCTATTGTTTCTTGTTCCATTTCAAAAAATGTCAGAGATGTCTTTTCATAGCTGTAGTGATCAAATTCTCTTGTACTGTTAGTTTTTTTTTTTTTACAGAAATATATGACCAGGTTTCCTTGCACACTTGAAAATCCTTGTGATACTGTGTTTAACCACTCTTGTTTGCCTTCTGTCTCTGCTGTCTTTATTGGAGAATGCACAGACCTGGTACAATATACTTGTGATGGATTCTGTCCTATTGTTAGACTTAAAGTAGCTGATCTGCCTGGTAAAACATGGTCAGTGAGTCTTAATTTAGTCACCTTTTAATTTTTAGTGATGGCAAAGATTATAAACCAAGGCTGAGTTCCTTTGTCAGAGGGGAGGAGAATGTTTTGAAAGGAAGATCTATCTGCAGGTGTTGGCTGTCATTCAAAAGGATGGGGAAAAAAAGAAGAGGGAATGAGGAAAATGGACCTGAGTGGATGTTTGGTAGACAGAAGGATATAAGTCTTCCTCATAAGTGGCCATATCATCCTAGAGACATTGGACACAGAACTACTCACTGCTAACGTGTAGGACTCTGAAGATGGAACAGAGTCCCTTACTCAGAAAATGAATGCCATTCTCTTTGAAAGAGAAAAGCCTACCTATAGGCTGTAGTGCTTGGGTTTCTCACTGTATCCTGATTTCTGATTATTTGTTCCTATTTGATCTAATGTGGTGCAGGGTTTTTTTATCATTTTATAGGGCACTTTTAAACCCACTCAGGGGAAGAAGATATGCTTTCAAATGGGCTAGTAAAGGATTATGGTTTGAATCAAATTTGAGGTCAGGAGTTAATTCTGAAGTCTTAGACACAGCTCACAATAACTATCACCTACCTGTAAGCCAGTGTCTAAACTGACTTTGGTTTACTGGATAGTCTCTTCTGAGAGCTTTAAAACATTAAGTGAGGAGAGTGTGTTATTCACTCTACCAACACTGTACTGACTCATCAGTATTTCCCTATTTACACAGTGGGCAATTTCAGTTCATTATCCATAACAAGCTTGTGTGTATGCTCTTCTTACTTAGATATTTTTGTACATATTGTTGTTTACAAATTAAAAGCTTTATTTTTGACAGACCTGAAAATGTCTGGTTCCCACACTTTGGTTCCCCCACTCCTTCTCCTCTGACTCTGCAGATTGTTTATTTTTTTTAAAGTAAGTAGTCCTCTTTGTGTTGATAAGGGAAGCAAATAACAATATGCATTGCAGGAATAAACAAAACGTAATTGATTTCGTTGTGAGAACTTGGGAAGGGAAAAATAATGTATCTCTGTTCTGTTCCAGCAGATGGGAATTCCAGTTCTGGGAGTTTAGAGTAAAGGTAATACACCAGTACTGGGTGTACTTTTTTCTATATTTCACAGTTCCCCACCACCCATATTGCAGAGATTGCCCTGCTTTTTGGACATGTAAATTATTGTTTATATCCTTGTATACATGTTGTATTTAATTAACCTTATGCTTTGAACCAATTTCTGGCTTGTAAAAGAAATTGTCTGCTTTCTGAGACAAAATTGTCAAACTGTGTCACTTGACAGTAAAAATGGCCAAGAGCAGCCAAATGACTCAAAGCCAAGCTTGCCTTTTAAAGTCCAACAAAGTACTTTGTGTCAAAGGTAAAACCAGCTGATACACTCTCTTCTGTTAGCAGTCACTGTTTCCCTTGAGATGTAAATAGGAGGGATTGATTAGCATATTTCCCTATTGAAGTGAGGAAGGGATGGCATCTTAATTCTCTTAACATCAAGACCTTACAATGATGGTGTTTAGTACTGTTGATGCATGTGAAAGTATAGGGAGAAAGGGGTCTTAAGAAAATAAAGAGCATGCCAAAATCTGCAAGCAAGGTTTGTAAACTATAAAACCTTTGATTAATATAGATAATAGTTATTACAGATAATAATAGACTTTGATTTTTTAAATTACTTCTCTAAGGCTTAGTCCAGAAATGTGAAAAGACAAGGCTGTAAAGAATAGCATCTGAAGTCCCAAATTTTTTGAGTTCAAGATACCGTACACAGAGCGAAACAATGGTTGGTGTTTGAAGATGCCCGAGGAGGTCAACTAGTCCAACACCCTGCTCAGAGCAGGACCAGCTAGAGCTGTTTGCTCAGGTCTGTGCCCCATTGTGTTTTGAGTATGACCAGGGATGGAGACTCCACTACTGGGGAGCCTCTGCTTAGAGATTTCAACCACCCTCACAGTGAATAAGTGTTTTCATACATTTAAATGAGGTTTTCTAGATTTCAGTTTGTGTAAATTGCTTTCGGTCCTTGCTCTGGATACAGCTGAGGAGAGTGTGGCTCCATCTGCTCCAACTGCCCAACACTAGATATATATAAACAGGAAGGCAGTCTCGAGCCTTCTCTTAAAGTTCTGTGCTAAACTCTCTCCTCTATCTCTGTGTCTCTTTTGTACTGGGAGTGCAGAATTGGACCCAGCACTCCAGGTGTGGCTTTACCAGTGCTGAGATGAGGGGAAGACTTATTTCCCTGGACCTGCTGGCAATGTCATACATAATGCAGCCCAGAATCCTTTGCTTCAAGGGCACATTGCTGGCTCATGCTCATCTTTTTGTCTCACAAGTCTTTCTTCTTGGATTCTCACACATTTCACGCACCCTTCTTGTCTATTGGTCTTGCACAGCCATGTACTTCTGAATCGGGCAGAGAGGATCATTGCAAATCCAGATGGAGGATCGTCCCAAATCCAGACAGGAACTGGGAGTACTCAGCCCTGCAGGATGTACTAGACAATTACCATGGTTGAATCCTTAGAAAAGGTCTGGCT
>WEIV01005829.1:3423-16199 GCA_013390005.1 Calyptomena viridis | reverse complement strand
TGATACTTTATTTGTAACTGAGAAAATGAGTTACTCTAGGTAACTGCATGCTCTGCTTAGAGCTGCAAATACTTAGTGCAAAGCTTCAAAATACAGTATTAATTTTAGAGATGGTGTTCTCTTTTAGCTATATATTGGATTCTTTACGGGTTTAAATTAAATTTCTAACTGATACTCTGCCTAAAAAAATGGAAATCTCTGGAACATTAAGACCCCAAAATAGCAAATGTTGTGGGCTATAATCTTCTTAAAATCCTGGTGAAAGTACTGGGACATGCTTGTGAAGGTGACATATGTGACATACTACTTAGGAATCTAAAATTACTACTGGAAAGAAAAGAGCATAATGCACTGCTACCAAAAAAAAAAAAGTGCCATTAAAGTAGTTCTTTGCTGGACATTTTCATAAGTTAATGTGGCAGTTGCTGGTGTTACTGTATTGAATTCTTGGATAAGTATTTGAGGCTCTTGTTCTTGCTGTGTCTGTATTTTCAGGGACATGAAGATGAAGTGTTTGTGCTTGAACCTCATCCGTTTGATCCAAGAGTTCTCTTCTCTGCTGGACATGATGGAAATGTCATTGTTTGGGATTTGGCAAGAGGGGTCAAAATCCGGTCTTACTTCAACATGGTAATTATTGTGCTTTATGCAGATATGTCAAAGCAACCGTTCTAAAGTTTTTGCTTTTAGTACATTCTTATATGGGCTATCTTGAAGCATTTGTTTAGGGCAAGTTGCTGCATCTGGTGAAGTCAAGACAAATACCTGTCCAGTTTAGTGGGGCAAAGAGTAAATTTATAAAATGTAAGAAGTTGTTTCTTTGGCTGTATTGTCTTTATGTATGCTTGATCCACATAAAATTGGAGTGTTAGTTACATTGTCAGAGATCATGCATAAGGGACAGGGTGACAGAAACCCTCCTTTAGTGCTCTGTTTCCTGCCTGGGGACCCAAGGTGGAACTTGTTTTTTGTTGCATTACTAATTCTTAGTCTGGCTAAAGCTCTTCAGGAGTTACTCGATCTCATACAATGTTGTATGGTGCCTTGGCCTGTTGGACTGAATACTGTCAGCCTTTCTGCGTAGAGCTCCTCCACATGCAGGTTTCAGATTTGGTCTGTTCTGCAACTAAACTAATTCTTCTGCAAGTTGGATGCAATAGGTGTTTTCTTCTGTTCCTTGATATTAAATGAGTCTTTGCATATGTCTTTTTCCTCAGATAGGTAATGAAGTGTTATGCAATTCAGACTTTGTCTCCTGCAGAAAATTACAGAAGTCTGTGTAGAATATTCAGAATAATTTGGAATGCTGAGAGTAGGCAAATGGGTTTCAGCCATAGTGGAATGGCAGTCTTGGAGACCAGGATAAAGAAGATCATCTGAAGAAGAGGCCTACCATAGACGTACTCACAAAAACCAGGGTGTTTAGAAATGAAGTCCAGCCAGGAAGGTCACTGTGATCCTAAAGAAAAATTTTGAGATGTACGTTACGGTTCGTAACATCTCTGAGGAAATTCAGCCAAACTTAGTCGGAGAGAAAGCAACCTAGACTACTTCAGCACTGACCTAGGTTCAGTAGTGTTCCCTCAGCATTGACTTCTGTAACTGAGCTTAGGAAGGCTGCTACACAATCGTCTTGGAGCTATGAGTACAGATCTTCGTACTCAGGGCTGTTCAGTGTTACCAGTTGAGGTGTATGTTCTCATTGCATGGTTACCTTGCCTTTTCAGTACTACTTAAAATGGATCTATGATGGTTTTCATGAAGTTGAAGGTTAGAAGAAGCTGAGCAAATCTGTTCTTCGTAAGACAAGTTCAATTTAAGAGCTATCAGGATCTAAATTACAGGTACCTGTGATGTTAGGCAACCCCTCAAAGACTGAAATACTTACTTTGAGAGTGCAGTGCAACACAAAACACCTAAAAAGGGTAGAAGTCACTTATGTTTTAACATCTTCGAAGTCAGAGAAATTTGTAGACAGTCAGAAGATCTCAGCAGCTAGTAATCTGTGCTTCATGGTAGAAGTATGAAAAGGTCTGCCTGGTGTGTGAGGTGGGGGGAATTGTAAATCTGGCAGTTTGTCTCAAACTAATGAGTTAAGTTGTATGAGCCAGGTATGCGAGAGAGGCATCTCTCTGTGGTGTGAATGTTTCACCAGCTAGTCTTCTGTGTTTGATGCTTCTAAAAACACGAGTGGAAATTAGAGGTTTTCTTAGATGATGGGGCTTAGGTAGAAGACACTGTGCAGTCACCTCTGCAGAGCTGTAAATGATAAGTGTTGTGGTTTACTACAGGAGGGCATGAATACATACAGAGCTGTCAGTCTTCTCCATTTCCTAAATGGCATATCAGCTGGGAACACCAATAGATTAGCCACTCTTAAATTATTCTGATGAGCACTGTTACCTTCATTGCCTAGCTCAATATGTCAACAGTATTTGTATTTCTGTTTAGAAGAGGGGAAATTTTTACAGATTGGGTTCTTTTGAATCGGATAGGGAGCATCATCTGAAGCAACGAAACCCTAAGAGTTGAATAACATGAGATATCTGCTTTACCATTCAAGAACCTCTCATTATCATTGCCTGGTCTCTGGTATCAGAGCTAGCACTGGGTGGCTTTGTCATAACAAAAGCTCATTAAAAAAAAAGTTACAGACTGTAGACCTTGGGAGTGTTGGTTGAACTGGCAAATTCATAGATGGCTTAATATTAGTCCAGTCAGATATTCGTGTCGTGGATGGATTGCTTTATACATCTAAAGCCTTGTGGCAAATCCCTAAAGTACAGTCACATATTGTTAAGTCTCTTTCCACCCCACTTCAAATGCCTTCATCATCAGCATTAAAAAAACCAAAAAAATTCAAGGGATGCAAGCAGTGCCAGTCATCAGTTAATTCTTTTATCCAGTCAGTGAATGTGAAATTGCAAAGAAAGCCATAATAACCAAATATACTTTTTGTCATGCATTTAACTTGAAATTTTCCTCTATTTATTTGTGCCTTGGTGGTTACAAATGTGTCTAAGTGTCTCTGCTGATGCTACAGAACGTTCTCTCCCAGGTTTTTAAACTTAAGATTTGCTGTTAAATCAATTGTCACAATCACAGTTAATTTGAAGCATATTTGGTCTGTTTGCCAGATTTTGGTCTTTATGATTAATAGTAATCTTGGTCCCATAAATGTCACATGGGTCTACTCTCAGTAAGTATGTATGTTTTGTGTATTTCATGTTTTCACCTGTAGTCTTCACTTCATTTGGTCTAGTTGTGTAAATATTGCAAAAATAGGTGTTGGAGTTCATGGACATTTGGAACTGGTTTAATTCAGTGATTCGAGTCACCTAAACTCGGGATATATTCACTATGCCAGAGAGTGAAATTTGCCATAGAAATATCAACAGTGTGAGATGGTTGAAGCTTTTTAGGCAATTTTGAGATGCAGCAAGTAAGTCCTGAGGTGGTTTTAAATTTCATGTGTGAATGCAGATATTTGATTTTTGGCCTATGTAATATTTGTGCCAGTCCTGACTTAATTCAGCTGCTAATGAAGAATGTGTTCTTGGTGTATTTGTCATTTGTTTTTCTAAGTAATCAGTGAGGTTGTGGCTTTAGTGTTGTAATATTGAGACAGTTTCGAATGCTGTATTTACCAGGTGCAAATAAGCATTCCAAAGAAACAGGATAGTGAACCGTAAGTGGTTGCTGCAGTCAACTGTTTCAGACCTTGTATATTTCACAAAAATAGTGTTATTGCTACAGAAGAACAGCACAGGCCCTTGTAAATGTTTCAATTGTGGCTCATTTTGCTGTCTTAGTGGATAATCCAGGGAGAAAATACAGTGGGCTGTCAAGTGAAAGCAACTGCATGATAATATATATCAAGATATATTTGAAATGCAGTTCCTTACTCAAAGCTGCAGTGAGACATCTGGATCCCTTGTGTGGTAAGGCACCTTTCCAGCAACTGCTGGATGGAGGTTCCTGCTTTCCTAAAGGAGGGCACCAAGAGCAGGTGGCACTCTTCTTTTGGGAGTGCCTTAGCTGTAGAGGTGGGAAGTGGAAGACCTAGATGAATCTGTAACTTGTGGGTTTAAGCATTGGCTTGTTTTCTTGGGTACGCAAATCATGTTCTAGATAATTTCTACCACTTTCTAATTTATCTTTGGCTTATGAATTTGCAGGGTTAATGTTCTGTTAGGTCATAAATAGAAGCTATATACCACTCAGTTCCTGTCATAGCATCTGTTTTCTTTCAGGTGTTCTATTAAGAAGTTACTTAGTGAGATCTGACACTGTTGGTTTGTTAGGAATGCTAGTGTTGTCACTTGGATCGTATATGCTGCAGCTTAGCCTTAACATTTTTAGTTCCCTTAGGCTTTAGGCAGAAGTTTCTCAATTCAGAGAATGTATAAGGGGAAAAAAGAAAACTACAGGGACTCAAGAATCTTCCAGATGAAAATGGAAATATCTAGCAATGTTAGACTGATGGCGTGGCTTTTTGTTTTGCTTGGTGATTGGATTTTGGTTTGTGTTGCAATTTAGACATGAGGTACTGGAGTTCCTTGAGTCTAAAACCTAAATAGGTTTGTAGTTTCAGTGCTTCCTTTGTTTTTTTTTGGACCTATGTGTTTTCCTTTAAGCACACTTTTCTTTAGGCAGTACCTCTTGGGGTTGAGCTCTGCTGATTCGGACTGCTTGCGAAAAGCATTCTGCCTGTGGCCTTTGAGTGTAGGTTTCTTGTGCGTTAAAATTGGTAGTTTGCGTCCCGTGAGTGGGCTGTCTGTAGAAAAATATTAGAAGAAGTTTACTAAGTTTCCTATGAGATTATCGGTTTACAGCCCTGTAGTTCTGTTACTTTTCTTTGGGTTGTTTTTTTTAAAAAGAAATTAATAATTTGTTTTACGGTGTGGCTTTATAACAGTTGCAGAAACATACAGATGCAATAACAGGTTGTTGCGGTTTTAAGTAGTCAGAATTTTTTATTAGCTGGGGGGGCTATGAGAGAGGCTTCTTTAAGAAGCTTCTGGAAATTTCTTAGCTCCAAGCTGCCCAAGGTCAGCTGGTAACGCCTCTGTGATAACATATTTAAGAAGGAGAAGAAAAAAAAAGGCAAGGCAGAATATCATGGCCACTTAAGGGAGAGGAGAGTGAGAAATTTGATTAACACCAAGGTCAGAGAGAAGGAGAAAGAGAAGATGCCTTAAACACTGAAATAGGGCCCCAGCAACCTGTGGGGGACCATAGGGAGAGAAGATTCACCTGCAAAACCTGTGGAAGACTGGAAGACTCCACACTGGAGCAGATAAGTGCTGGAAAAGAGAGGCTGTGATCCTGTGGGGCATTTGATGTCTGTGTCTGGAGTGGGGGCCTGATGGAGTCCTGTGGGCCGTGGGAAGAAGAGACTCACGCTGGAGCAGCAGAGCAGCATTTCTTGGGAGAACGAGTGGCCCGTAAGAACCTACACTGAAGCAGCCAAGCAGCACCTGAATGACTGCACCTATGGTAAAGTGACTTACGTGACAACAATACCTGGAAAAAGCTGTTGTCAGTACAATGATAAAATCCACGAAGCAGTTTGTAACAGACTGTTTTTGGGAGCAAACCCAATGGGAAAGCCTGGCGGTGGACTTCTTTTTCCTCTGAGAAGTGGCAGAAACAACATCTGACCATAACCCCCCCACTCCTGTCTTCCTGGGCCGCTGGGGGAAGGAGAAAGGTCTTAGAGGGAGAAGTGGGGAGAGAAGGTATCTATGACATCTATCAAACTTTTCACTCTTAAACTCTTAAGCTCTGATTTTAGTAGTAGTGAATTCTTAATATTCTAAGTTAGAGCCTGTTTTGCTTGTGAAATAGTTAATAAACAGTTGCTTATAATCCTTATCACAAAAGTTGAGGTTTTTTTTTTTCCCCTTCTACCAGAAACACTGGCTGTGTGTCAGAGTCAAACCATAACACAGGTGACTCCTGTTACTTATGCTGTTGAAAGTATGAAGACTACTACAGTAGCAAGAATGAAAGATTAGGGAGAGCAGGCATTTTAGTGTCTTCAGCACTGTAGAATATTGGCATTTTTACTGTATATTTGAATCTCGTTGCTTTTCGTTAATCTCATATCTGACTTGGCAGATTATGTAGGTAAGCATTGTAATTACTGAAGCAGAAAGCTTGTGTTTTAATTGATAAAGACTAGCCTTATGATGTTTAAGAGAACTTTGTGTAATGTAGAAAGTAATCAAGTAGGAGTATTGAAGCCTTTCAAGAAAAAGATGGTCAATAGATTTCCGAAAAAAGCCCCAAACCAACAACAAAAGACCTTTCATGACTAGGTGTTGCTCTTCTCTCTTCCTGGATTGGCTCTCATTTTAAGTTGCATCTTTGAGAAGTCGGGTTTTGCTGTAGCCAGCAATAGGCTGCCTTATGGCTGACGTGATTCATATGCCTCAGGGCCCTCTTGTGTGCCTGAAAGCCTGTCAAGGTCAGCCTTTTACTTACTTATGATCTTAATGTGTTCCAGATTGTGAAGTGTTCATTTGGACTGATTCTTATCATGTTACCTTTAGCTTTAAGACAGTCTTTCTGAGCACTGTCATATATTGTGGTCTCCATCACAACATACTCTGTATGGTGGTTCTGGAACCAGCTTTGAACTCAGTGCAAAGGTGGCCTTAGTCCTTTCATCGTATTCTGAAGGATGCTTTGAAATACTGATTCAAAAAGAATGTTTTCGGAATCCTGTATTAAATTCACAAATCCAAATACTTCAAAATCCTCCCTACCTTTGTGACTATCTGATATGCTGGAAGGCTAAGCCACCGTAACCTTTGACACTTAAAGCTCACACTGTATGTCTCTGACTGTTTTAAATTGGATGATGAGTCTTTCTAAATGCCAAAGCACATTTCGTCAGAGCATATAGAAGTACCAGGAGTATGTTTCAGAAATACATGACAATTTGAAATATGTAAACTAGTGATTTGAAGCAGCCTTTGATTCTTTTAGAGGAGGAGAAAGAAAAAGTTCTAACTGAACCTGCTTTCCCCCTTTCCCACCTTCAGATTCCTTTGAAATTAAAAGTAACTCAGTTATATTTGTGAAAGAAAAGCTTTAATATCTCCTAGAAACACCGCTGTTCTCACCTGTGTCACTGAATAAATATTGCTTGCCCTGGAAGCCATGTTGGTAGTTCAAGAATAGTGGATGATTTCCTACTTAGTGCTTGAATTGGTGTTTGTTGTTCTTATGCCCTCTCTCCCACTTTTATGGAAACAGTCAGAAAAAAGAAATAGAACAAAACAAACCTTTAAAAAAGGTTGTAAAGCCTGTATTGGCCACAAGCTACAGGCCATAGTTGCATTTTTTGGCTGTTTTTGAAAAACTCTGATCCTGGAGCCAAGACATGCTTTTTCATTGAGACCTAGAAGGACAGCAATGT
This sequence comes from Calyptomena viridis, assembly GCA_013390005.1. Taxonomy (NCBI): domain Eukaryota; kingdom Metazoa; phylum Chordata; class Aves; order Passeriformes; family Eurylaimidae; genus Calyptomena; species Calyptomena viridis. The sequence goes on along the minus strand of WEIV01005829.1, from coordinate 8,770 downwards.
TTTTGGTAGCTGTAGCTGGTATGAGGTAGGATGAGGCTGCTTACAAGGTTTCATGTGTCCTAAAAAAAGTTTGGGTTGTGTGTGTTGGGTTTTTTTGTTTGTTTGTTTGTGAACTAGGGCATATTTTTGTCTAGATCTCTGTACCAGAGTCCTAGCTGTTTGCTTTGATTCTAGACACTCTTCTGTTGGAAGCTTCTTTTACTTTCATGTAAAATGCATTAGTTAAACTTTTTGTAAATAGGCATTGTATCCAGAACTAGAAAGCCTGTGACTTGTTATGATATGCCAGTGTTCTTTCCAATATGTTTATTAATTATCAACAGATTAAGGGCCTTAAATAGGAACATGTTTTAACCAAAGTAATGACTTACACACTTTTGTGTTTATGTCATAAAATATTTAAGAGCTTATTCAAAGATTTGGCTAGTGTGATGAGCATAGTTTCTTCCACCTGTATTAAAAAACATGCATTAAAACAGGTAGTATGTAAGCAACTGAGTTGAAAAGTATCACTTTTCAAATAAGTCCAGGCTTCACAGTTGCAATTTCCATCTAAATTTAGTAATACTGTTTTGTCCAACTTCACTTAAAAAGCAAATTAGTTAAAATTTTAGGATAAAGTTGGGATTTAACTGCATAAACCAAGTTATATTTCTTTTTTTTCTGAAGAGAAACTGTGACATCTAAAAGAGAAAGGAAGAAAAAACTTTTTTTTCTGAAAGGATGAAAGCGCATCTTACTGGAACCTTACATAAATAGTTATGGACCACACAAAGTCACAGAATCAACTCGGTTGGAAAAGATCTTTGAGATCATCTAGTCCAACCTGTGACTAACACCACTTTGTCAACTAGACCATGGCACCAAGTGCCACATCCCGTCTCTTTTTAAATACCTCCAGGAATGATGACTCCACCACCATCCTTGGCAGCCCATTCCGATGACCAGTCACTCCCTCTGTGGAGAACTTCTTCCTGATGTCTAACCTAAACCTCCCATGGTGTAATTAAGACTCTTCCCTCTTGTCCTACTGCTGGTTGCCTGGGAGAAAAGACCAATACCCACCTGGCTACAACCTCCTTTCAGGTAGTTGTAGAGAATAATAAGGTCTCCTCTGAGCCTCCTCTTCTCCAGGCTAAACAACCCCAGCTCCCTCAACCGCTCATCGTAGGACTCCATAAATTTCAGCAAGCTAAATTTATGTGACTTAGCATTATGTTGCCACATGAAAACTTAAGTGTAGTCGTTCTCCTTAACAGGTATATTAATAGGGAACAGCAACTCTAAAGTTCTTGGTACTGAAAAACCTTTTAAAGTACTTAAATATAAACTTGAATATAAACTTGAATATACAGTACAGCAGGAGTAAGCTACTTTATCAGTGGAGCTAACAAAGTTGGATGCTGATTTTTTGCTTATGTTCCTGGTTGGAGTTTGGAAAGTATTGCAGAAGTTAATAATCCTTGGGGAAAAAAACTCCAAGCCAACAAAAAAACCCAAATCACATCCAAAAAAGCTTGTAGTCTTTTAGCTGGGTAAAAACTTCATTGAGTCTGCAAACTTTTTAGCTATATAATTTTAAAATTTGAATGTCTTCTACTGAATTGTAGAATTTGAATGACTCTTACAATTCTACAGCTGATAGTAAAAGTTGAATGTCTTATCCTTTCTTACCAAGTCGACTACTACCTTGAGTTGAATTCTCTAATGACGTCTTAAATTTGATGGGACAGTGCTTGTTGTCAGAAGTATGAAAATACTGAACTGTGATTGAGAAAGCTGGTCAGGATTTCTTATCAAGATTTAAGACCAACTATTTAGCATGACTGACCTAAGTGTATTTGTTTTACCACAAATTACATCAAAATATACATCAAAAGGGAAAAATTGCCACAGCTTGTTTATGTAGTTTTCAAGCAAACATTCAGCACTATTTAATTTTTAGAGAAAGGTTTATATATTGTTACTTTAAAATTAATTGAATTTTAAATTTAATTTTTAATTTCTATACATCAGTGTCAGGTACATGAAGTGAGACAATTGAGACAATTGTGTAAACAAAGCTTGATAAACATTATTAAAAGCTTTAGTGCTTATGTGTGGGTATTCCTAAGTACCGTTTGTGAAGAACAAAAGTTTTATTTCATTGGGAGCTCTCTTTGTCTGCACTTGAGAAGATAAGCCTCCAGCATCTGCTTTCCTTACTTAAAGGATTACAACATGACCAGATTTCTAACAATTAGCACTACAAAAGTTAGGTAGAAGAAAAGGTGTGTTGGAAGGGGCCTGGAACAGTGAAGGTCTGCTCTTTAAAACCTTGTTTACTTATTAGTCTACTGTAATAACTTTCATTAGACTGTTTTAACTTCTTATGCAGTGAAGTATGTGATGTTTGCATACCGTAAAGAGAATATAACTTTTTTGTGAATATTCACAAAGTTATTTTTAGGTCTCTTGATTTCCTAACTAGTCTTAGAGTTTAGAGCCAAGCTCTTAACTATTGTGATAGAATAAAGAGAAAAGAGTGACTCGTATTGGTCCTTAGTTTTCTTTTTCAGCTTGCTTCTTTCTTTGAGAAGCCTTGGGCTGAAGAAACAAACAGTGGATTTGTTAAGGTTGTTTTGAAGGCAATCTAAAATTCTTGTATTTCATTTTATTGCCTTTGAAAACAATTGGAGCAGTAGAATCAGCAAGGAGATACTAACCTACCTTGTGAGATCATCCTCTTCTGATTATGTGATGATTGTTGTATATCTCTGAAGTGCTGCTTTTATTTCAAGTAATGTCTTAGTGAAGCAGGTTATACTTAAAAATGCTGGCGCTAAATCAGGAAATGAGGTGATAGATGATTTAACAAAGCAACAATTGTATTCAAAACATTAAGCCTATTTTTGAAACTGAAAACGTGTACTGCCATGCATCCAGTGAGAAAGCTTTGAAGCAAGTGGGTACATTCATACTAATTTTGTTTTACATTTACTATGTTACCATGGTGAATATATGTCTTCATATCCAGATACTAGTTAATCTGTGTAAATGCAGATAAATTTTTTATATTATGTGTTAAGAAAAACAGACAAACGAAACTAAAACCAACATGTTGATGTTAAGGTTGAAAGTTACAGCCATGCAGACATTAACAAATAAGGACAAGATTGCTGAAGATAATGTCTGAGTGTTTTGTCCCCAGGTCTGTAGCTAGCTGATTGTCTAATTAATGTAAAGTTGTCTGGTGCTGTTCCTGGTTCCATGCGTTTCTTTCCAAGTGGGTCCTTAATTTCTTTTGTAGGATGTATGGTAGCTGCATTGCATGAGCCTTTTTTAAGCTTAAACATTTTCCCCAACTTTAAACAATGTATCTTTTGAAAAATTTTAATGGAAAACCTTTCTTAGCTGTGAGAACTTTGGATATGTTGTTTTTTTATTAGAAGCTATTAGCATAAGCTGTGGGAATTTTCCTGATTTCTACAGTGGAAGTTGTACTGTGTAATTTTGACCCTACTTGAAGTTAATGGAGATCCTGCAGTACAGTTGAAGAATCAGACAATCTGGTTGCAGTGATGTGTTGGTTGTCTCCCTGCCCAGTCTCTCTGCCCTCTTCACATGTTTTGTGTTTTTTCTATAGATGAGTCAGAAATACTGCAAACTCCCAGGGAAGTCACAGTAGAAATATATTTCATAGTGGCAATGATGTCTAGTTTTCGTGAATTTGGACACACACATTCCCTGTTAATGATTGTTTGAATGTTTTAGAACAGTTTAACCCTTGTTTTGTTTAGAATTGGCTGTCAGTGTTATGCTATTAACTGATTCAGGTCAAAAGGGTTTCTTCCTGCAAATTGTCAATCAAGCAGAGACTACTAAGTTACAATCAGGTTTTTCTGTGTGCTCCTGCTCCTTCAGAGAGCTGGTTGATGACTGTCCTTTATTTTTAATTTTAAGTGGACATTTTGTTACAGGCAATTCCTATGCTATGCCTACTTATGTCTGTGTATATTAATGTTTTTCCTGCCCTGTCTTCTAAAGTCTAATCTTCCACTGATCTGTGTGATGTGGTTTCTTACTTTCTAATTCTGCTGTTACTTTCAGTGCAACGTGGCATACTCTAAAGGCGTATCAGCAATATCGTATTGCTTACAGTATTGTTTCCTNCGGATTCTGAAGAGCAAAGCCAGCAGAATGCTCTAATAGGTCAAATAGAAGCCAGTACTGAGTTTGCAGGAGGTATATTAAGAAAAATCATCTTTAAAAAAAAAAAAAGGGGCTGTAAATAATTTATATATAGCCTTTATGTAACTTCAGGCATCCATAGAGTGGATGATCTGTCAGACCTTCCATTAAAAGATTTTACCTTTGAAGACAAATGCAACTTTCCTGAATGGATGACTGACTTGGCTGGTAGGAAGATAGGAAGACAGAAACATTTTTAGTACATATGCTACTTTAATTACTTCTAGTCCTCTTCCTACCATTTGGTCCCTTGTTACTGCTCTGGAAGCAGTGGAGAAGATGTACTGGTTTTTTACTTTTCTTAAACTGGCTTAAAAATTAAGTCTCCTCTCCAGTCCTCCAAATGTGTAGCAATAGCATCTTCTAACTTTGTAGAAAGTCTTGGTTTTTTTTTTTTTTTTGCTTCCCATGGAGGCATGCTGTGATTGCAGATTGTTCCTTAAAGCAAAGGAGAGCACAAACCTGCAAAGGAACTTCCAAACACTTGGAGACAATTTCACCTGAGCAGCTATGATGTAGTTTCATCACTTAGGAAAGAGGTTATATGTTTTAAAAACTATTAGTTAGCATTGCCTTTTTACTAGTTTTAGAAAAGTGTTTTAGCATACCATTGTTGTGATCATTAGAATCTAAATTTCAGTTTTCAAGTTTGAATGTTTCTTGTCACTGCTGTTTATTTGTTCCTATGCATTTACGTAGAGTAGTTCTGTTCCTACTAAAGGTGTTTTAGTATAGTCATACAAAATAGTCCTCTTTCTTTAGTGTCCATATAAGAAAGCTGAGCTGATACGTTTTCCATTATCATGATGAGCAGAAATATTTCTCTGCAGGTGTTCCTCTTAGAATTTACTTATCTTGAACATGAGAATCAAACATATGCACATTGCTTTGGAAGATTTTGTTCTTATCGTTGTCTGTGTAGCTGGCACGGATGCACTTTCTCTTCTGGATGCATCTCTGGGCTAGGTTAGAATCAGTTTTCTTTTTGATTCTGCATTGTATGTGATGCATTGCAGTGAATACACAGTGATCTTTTTCCCCTGTGTTTCCAACTGATTGTCTCAGTCCCTTAACATGAGGGCTGGATTCTGTCTCAGGCTAGTAGAGGTTTAGTTCA
>WEIV01005812.1:57354-69687 GCA_013390005.1 Calyptomena viridis | reverse complement strand
TTGCAGAGGGACCAAAGAAGGGCTACCCTTGGGTGAAGAAGAGCCACACCAAAGCAGCTCATTGCAACCTGCATACAAAGGCAAAGTAGAACAGCACTCCAGAAACCAAGTTCCCTACTAAAATTATTTTAAAGATTAAGAATATATACACCACAATATATATATCCAAGAATATATATGTTCCTATATGAAACTTCACATTAGCATTCTTAAAGGGGTGCCATCACAATCCTAATAACAATTAATTTTTAAGGCACTTGAAGATAGCTATTGTGCTATACCCATTGCTAACACTACTAACACTGACGCTTAGTTCTCAGTGGCACCGTGAAGTAACTGAGTCGTGTTCTTCTAGTCCCACATTATGATACATATTTTCACAGATATGTGTTTTTTTTCTAATAACGTAATTTCTGAACAGACCAAAAACTACTATGTTGTCATACATCTGCATCTTTGTGCTTCTGTCTGTAAGTAAATTTACTGTATTCAGCTTAGAAGAATTATAAAATGCTCAAAATGCTTTTTCTTAACTATTTCTCCAATAGCACTCTCCACTAAGAGATGAAAAGGAGAGGGAAAATAAAAAAACCAGGCAAATAAAAAAAGCTTGTCTTGTTATTTCCTTCTCTGGGTAATTGCATTTTCCATACCTCCCCCTTCAGAGGCATTTACAGTGAGTCCTGCCTTCCATTGCTTCTATTGATCTGTAGCTCTGCAGGGTGAAAGCCAGACCCTGGCAAAGCCAAAGGGAGTTTTGACTTCATTCTTTAAGAACAAATCCACCGGTGTGCTGGATCAATGCAAAGAGTCAGAGCGCTGGCCTGTTAAACTGGATTTGTAACTGCTGCTCAGAGCTACAGCCGCAGAAGCAGCCAAACTGTAACACAGAATTTATTCTTTACTTTTTGGATGCCTTTTTGGTGACTGGGTAACATGTTAGTGGTGACTGAAGGCCTGGGACATCCCTTTCCACTCACAGTTTGTTTATGCATTGGGAGTTGCCTGCTTGGTTTAGCCCTACAAGCAGCGACCCGGTTCAGGGCTGCCCAAAGGGGCTGTAAAATACCCTGCTGTGGGATAACCTGCTCTGGGTAGAATTGAGCTGAAGCAGAGCTGCCTAGTGAGGTACAAAGCTGTATAAAATCTCCCAAGCATGGATGCCCAGCTTGGCATGCAGTGCTGTCTTTTGTATGGCAGAAGATAGAATTGACCTGAAAAAAATGCCATAACTCCCAGTACAGCCAGTAGAACTCCTGCAAGCAAATCCATGACAAGAAGGGAATGTAGCATCATCTCTGAGAACACATCAGGCTTAGGAGCTGAATAAGCTGTTGACCTCGTACTGTTTGTTGGCTATATAATCAGATCAATTAGATACAATTGTGGATAGCATAGCGTAATTATTTCCTAATTTCTTCAAGAATACCCCGAGCATAAGAATTCAATTAACTTCAACTATACAGAAAGTTTGAAGTCTGAGCTATTCTCTTATTGACATCGTTGGATGTGAATGTGAGCACAGATATTACATTTCTTAAAGAATCCGTTTTTAATTAATTTTAACTTATAAACTAGTCAACAGGTTTCTCTTGTAAATTCTCTGAAAATTTCTTTCCTCTTCCAAAAGTAAGAATGCTAAGTTTCAGAATAATAAGCTGCTGTTTGCTAGCAAAACAATGAGACAGAATTCCAACCTTCATTGTAAAGCAGAAAATTTTAAATTACCAAATCAAGGCTACATTCTGTTTTTATTAGACTTCCTTTTGCTGTTTGCTCTCATCTCAAATGAAAAATATAAAGTGATCAGATGCTTCTAGAACATATATGGACTTGTGGTACCTGGTAATGCTTTGCCAGATTTTTATTCTTTTCTTCTTAGTGACTAAGCAGACCAAGCAGACTAAGGCTGCTCCACTTCCTAATGGCTTGTTAATGCAGTCCAGTGTGCACGATCTCTACAACACTTTGATGACTGCTGAAATGCATAGCACCAGCTGAAGATACCAGGGGAGGGATTTCATCCAATGTGTCCGTTGGAGTTTACTTCTATTGATCACGATTCTTGTTTTTGACACGAACTTGTGCTAGTGAACCAAATGCAATTGTCACAGGAGCCCGGATAGTGGTAATACAAGACCTAGCACAGGTAATATCATTCCCTGGTGTCATTGCATGGGGAAACTGCTCACTGAAGGTCCTCATAGGTATATAGCACATTGGTGCCCCTCCTCTTGTGTGATCCCTTGGCTGAAAATACTATTGAAGTCCAGCTCTCCTGGACACTGTCCTGGTTTACACACATATAGGGCAAACAGCTTATAAATAATGGTCACTTTGGCTCAGACTGAGCCAGGGCTGCTACTTCACTCGCTGTTTGGTTAAATGTGCCAAAACATTGAGGCTGCATGTACTGCAGTAACTGCTGCAGTGAGGATCAAAAACATAAGTTTGTCTCCCTTTAAGTCTTGGGATGCTAAGAAACAGCTATGTCCTCCCCTTTTTGCATTTCATAAGTGGGCAAATATTTGGGGAGGGCTCTGATTTTGTTTGCGCTGCAACAACAGTGATGCAACACAGAGGTATGGGCTTAAAACCTTTCGCACTCTTTCCCCATGTGCTTGTTTTTTCTGGGATAGAGTTAATTTTCTTCATAGTGACTGGTATGGCAGTGTTTTGTATTTATGCTGGAAATAGCATTGACAATGCAGGGATATTTTAGTTATTGCTGTGTGAGCACTGCACAGCATTGAGCCCTTTTCTGCTTCTCACCCCACCTCACCAGCGAAGGGACTGGGGGTATACAGGAAGCTGGAAGAGACACAGCTGGGACAGCTGACCCCAACTGACCTAAGGGATATTCCAGACACCTTATTACCTCATGCTCAGCTTAAAAAGCTGTGGGAAGAAGAAGGAAGTGGGGCACACTCAGGGTGATGAGGTTTGTCTTCCCAAATCACAACTATGCATGATGAAGCCCTGCTTCTGGGGACATGACTGAACACCTATGTTCTCATGGGAGTGCTGCATGAATTCCTTGGTTTTCTTGCTTTGCTTCTGTATGCAGCTTTTGCTTTGTTTATTAACCTGTCTTTATCTCAACACAAGATTCTTCTCCCTTTTACTCTTCTGATTCTTTCCTCCATCCCACTGGTGCAGAGTGAGTGAGCAGCTATATGGGAATGAGCTGCTGACTGGGGTTAACCTACAACAACCCAGTAGGAGACTGAACTACTTTAACATGCTGGAAAGTGAAGGCAAAACAACTTTAATGCAAAGAGAAGGCTCTGGGAGCATAGGAGACATTACCATAGGTCATAAATAAAAATTAAACTCAAAAAGAAGAGTGTACACAGCAGAGCTAGCTGCGAACTTCCCAGATTAGGCATTAGCTATTCAACCGCAGCAGCATGAGTGGCAGTGGGAAGCTGTAAAAAATCCCACTGAACAGCTCAAAATGTCACCAGGTGTTAGCCTGTCCTGAGCTCAGTGTTTCTTCAGAGTTCAGCTGCCAGTGCTACCTGTAAACTCATGTGTACCCACATAGACTGCACCTCTGCATGACCCGTGCAGTGATTTAAGCATGGCTGCACTGCATGACCCTGAGGCCTGAGGTCCCCTCGGGCCTGTGAACAGACATGCTTCCCCTCTCCAGTGTGCCAAGGGAGGCAAAAGGTAAAGGTCTCATGTACCTGACCTTATTGAATTTCTCTAAAACACCCTTGAACTCTGTAAATCCCATTCATGTACTCCTGAGACTCAGATGGATCAAGACATCGCTAACCTGATCATGTGGGGGTATCAGCCCTGATTTGAAGGAGAGGTTGGACCAGAGACCTTTGGATTTCTTTTCTCATCAACAGTCCAGTGATTTCCCTATGATATTTTTGCTGATATCTCCTTATCCTACAAAGCAGCAGCCACATCCCTCTGGTTTTTGTGCACAAGCTGGCCATTCACCATGATGCGCTGACATTTCTGGGAGTGGAGCTGGATTGTGCACTGAGTGCTGCCACACCAAAACTCCTCTCAGTTTCTCAGCAGAGCTCTGCATGTGGCTTGACTGAGTTTCATACATGAAGGTTGACATCCATATTTATTTATTTTCTCTTATTTTGCCAAAATTTGACCATAATACTGTCAGCCTTTTTTTTTTTTTTCACTCTAGTGAGGAGTGACAAAAGGACACTTTTCCTATATGGAAAACTGTGAAATGTGTTTGCTTTTAAGCTTTGCTACAGAAAGAAAAACCCAGCTAGCCTTTGAACCCCAACATGGAGGCAATTCTCACTGAAGATGGGTTGGTTTCTTCACTGAATTGCAGAAAAAGGAGGCGGCGAGGGCAGAGACAAGCATGTCAAAATGTGGTAATGAAAATGCTCACAGGAAATATGTTAGATCAGTAAATACACTCTAATGGCATTTGCACTTATTTAACATCTCTTTTACACATCCAGTATGGCTTAGGGGAGCCTTAATATAAATGTGAATTGAGGTCACAGAAGGAGAAATAGATACAAGGAAATAGTCAGAAACTCACAATGATGCTCTCAAGTGGGATGCATTGGTGTAACTCTTAATGTATGGTAGGTAAAGTTTTGGCCATAGAGTATGTTCTGACACACTGTTGAAGACACACAGATGCATGCACTTTCCTTAAAAATAACAAGCTTTCACTGGGCCCCACTTCCCATTAAAGAGGACTTACATCCTATGAAAATTCATAAACTCTGCAGGCGTTTCCACGGCGATTTGACGGAGTAATCTCCCGTCATCTCAGCTTCTTGGTGACAATGACAAGAGGAAGATGGATTTATCAAATACACAGTGACATGTTTATGACCCTGTTTTGCATAAGCAGGAACCTGAGCCAAAGGCTGTGCAGCTTGAGATAGCAAGAGGGTTTTTATAAATATTGTGACAAGCAGAAGTGATATTTGGAAGAACATGAAAAAAAAAATCTTACAGTTTTTTCTTTTTTTTTTTAGACAAACTGTATGGTGGTGGGGCGGGGGAAAAAAGCCTTTTCCCACACTTCTCCACAGTTCAATTTCCCAAGAGCACGAAGGCTTAGCTCTCCCTCTCACCTTGAAAAGTTTGTCTGTTAACCCTTCTCCTTCCTCTGTGAAGAACACCCTTTTAATAAAAGTGCTGCTAGGAAGGGTGCAGAGGGAAATGCTCTTCATCTTTCAGTGTTACGAAAGCAACATGGAAAAGCTTCAGGAACACAGATGGCAACAATAACTCCGTTTATAACATGTAAACAAACATGCCAGTCCCAGCTCCAGATGCACTGCTTGCCTTCAAATGGGGAGCACCACTAGAGGGCCCACACACTATTTGAAGTGTTTCTGCCCTACTCTTGCACACAAACTCTTGCTGTTATGATTATCACTGCAGTTCCTAACCAGTGGTCTAGATAGCTCACAGGATTCTGCACAGGGTGCCCTCTTAGGTTACTTGAGGCTGTGTAAAGTTTTTGTGTCTTTGAGGCAGGACTAGACATACAGATTTGTGAAAAGGCTCTAGTGCCCAGGTTGAGCAAGGTCTTCTGCAGACTCCAGGTCTTAGCCAACAAACTCACCCATTCAGTGCCCTGGGCTATGCACTGAAAGATGGGCCTTTCTTAAACTTAGGAGAGGATGAACTCTTGCTGCATGCGCCCTCAGAAGCCCTGCCTGCGTGAGAAATAGAGCTGTCAAGAGCTGGCGAGACAGCTTCAGCCTGAGGTCTCTCCATCAGTGGCCATGGAGATGCTTCAAACCTGGGAGTCTGCGATGCGCTGAGTTTTGCACAGCTGTGCCATGCCCAGGAGGATGCACAGCAAAGGCAGGAACAGAGGATGAGTGATGTTGCAGAGCCGAGGATTGAGCCCCACATTTCTACATTCACAAGTCCCACGGCAGGGGGTACCCTGAACACTGCCAGATACTCTTCTGGAGGCTGGCAGTGCGATGATAAAATGCTTGTGCTGTCTTTCAACTTCTCATAAAACCAGGGAGGCTGGTTGAAAGTGCAGTAAATGAATCACAGAGAGCTAAAGAAGAAAAACACAAGTAAGAAATGTGCTTGGATGTATTTTTCCTCTCTGGTTTCCATCATATTTGTGATAATTTATACAACAAATTAAAGGATGAAGCTAAGAGAGCAACCATGTGGAAGGAAGGTTTGTGGGTACCCAGAGAGCTAATGTGCTGGACAAACTCAACCAAAACCTGCAATGCTCAATGTGAAACAGTCTTTAAGTTTGTTTTCTTCCCTCCCTTACTCTCCTTTTTTTCTTCCTGCAGATAAATATATTAATTAAATGACCCTTCTTTAGAATTACACAGAAAAGAGAGTTCAGGAACCTTTATTGAACCGACCTGTAAAACTAGAGCAAAATCAGCTTCTCTGTTGTTTCCCCTAAATGATTTTTCCATTGCATTTCACATCTTATCAGGGACTTGTTTGGGCTTGAAACTCTGAAGCTTTTTCTGTAGGTCAGTTCAATAAGGCACTCAAAGATGCTTTTCTCTCCATTGATTGGGATGTTTGGTAGGGTTTTAGCTTTTCTAGGTTTTTTGAAAGTAAATTAATAATTAGTTTCTTTTTTTTCTTCCCATGTATTTATTTTATCTTTAAAGAAAAATAGCCATTTTCTCATTCTCAGTCCATCATAAAAATATTCCCTTTCTTACAAGGAAATCATCCTTTTTTATTACCTGATATTCCAGAAAGGACTATAGTTTCTCCACTAACACTGCAGTGTTATAAAATTTGACTGATAGTTTTGGATTCAAACAGTTATTTTAACCAGACGTGAGATAGGAATGAAACAGCAGCTTCACCTACCATTCTACACCAGGGTAAGTTGTCCATCTCTGTATGACAACCTACAGACTGCTGTAGAAAACAATTAATTTGTTCCCACTTCTGGTTTTGGTGCCAACATATCTAAGGAAGAGATGGACACAGACTGAGATCTGGAGGAATAGACAGCATGTGAACATTTTTGGGCAGTCTGAAATAAATAATAGTCAGGGGACAGACAGTACACTGGGAGATGAGGATGACTCCACAGGTCTGTCTCTCAGCCCACAAGTCCCTGGGATCTTCTCAGGTGCTGGGAATGTTAAGAGAAATGAGTACGAACAAGAATGAAATCACCCTTCTCTTCTGCCCCTCCAGCCATCTAACTCCATGAACAATATTCCACCACAAGGTCAGAGATGGGTTCCAGACTCTCATCTGTCCTTGATGCCATATTTCTCTAAGGGCCGTTTTTAATTTCCCCCCCTGTTCTGGGACACGAACCACCAGAGAATGGCATGGTTTCAAACAGCACCTGGCACATCCTCAAACAGCCTTCCCAGTCTAGAGCAATCAGCAGGGACACCTGAAAACCCATGGAACCTCTGTGACTCCCACAGGGATTTGTTTGGGAACATAAAATCCAAGAGCCCCTCAGATAACAGCACTACACACACACACACACATATCACAGCGCCTCCCCACAGCCTCTGGTCCAGCTTCAGGCAGCATTATCCCAGGTGGTCAGATTTGTAATTGCTATAGCTCTACACAAAAGTCACCTTTCTTTTTGGGCATTAGTAAAAATTTCCGATTTCAGTTGACTGATTATATATTTTATCTTTTATATCATATTTCTTCTTCCTTCCCCCTCCAGCCTTTCTCCCTTCGCAGCAAACAGTTTCATGCAAACCTTCTAAGATTTCTGTGGGGAGTGGTAGGCAATAGAACTCTGCTGTCTAATGGGACTTCCACCGGCATTTGGCATCCTTCCTGGCATTTCACCCTTCATATTATAATTTATAGTGTAATGTAATTTTTTTCATATCACGCTATAACATAAATTATTGCCAGTTTGTCCTTAACATTCAAGGAGACAGTCTAGGGCTTTTTGAACCAGGAAAAAGAACGAGAGAAAGAAAGAGGGTGAAAGAGAGATGGAAGGAGGGAGGGGGTGGAGGGGAAGGAGGGAGGAGAGCGGAGAAAGGAATGGGAGGGAGGGATGAAGAATGGAAGGAAGGAGGGAAGAAGGAAGGAGATTTATTTGTAGAAGCAAAACTCCTAAAGCTAAACCAGTTTTTATAAAGGCAAACTTAGTAAATAAAATAAAGGGGGAAACTTTTTGTCCCAATAACTTATTAAAATGCTCTGTTTCAGCCTAGGATATGTCACTGAGTCCTCAGTGGATCAGACAAGAGACAGTGTGAGGAAGACACCATCAGCCTGAAAAATAATGTATTTTAAAGTTTCCTTATCTTTCTCACTTATATATTCCTTTAATTATTAAAAGTGAAAGACATCTTAAAATCATTTATAGGTTGTTTGTTTGTTTTTGGCATCTCATTTCACCCGGAGAATAACATTATAGAGGACAGCTTTACTGTCTATTTTTTTTATTACTGTATGCTATTTCTAATATGGTGGCAGTTGGAAGCCCCACTAGGTTAGGTGCTGCACAGAAACATCCCAAGGCATGAGCAACTCGTTTAGCTAAGGAGACTGCAGGGATGTGCTCATGCCCCCTCCTCTCCAAGCTGGCATTGCTCCATGTACAAAACCATGCTCTGAGTGCAGCAATGCTGGCAAAGGACTGCTTCTGCATTCCTCATTTGCATCACTTGAAGAAATCATCACACTCCACTGACTAAAAGATGTCCTTTCTCCACTCATATATCTCCTGTCTTCCTTTGGAAGCTCCACCAAAGCAGCCAGAGAGAGCAGCAGAGGTGCCCTTGTGTAGCCAAGCAGCTGAGGGTACTTTATGAGCAAGTCCTAAAGCTTGCCACACTAAAGAACCATTTGACTCCTGAATATGGCTTCCTGCATCTGACAGACTGGTCAATCTGCCTCAGCTCACTTTCCTTCTAGGCTATAACAGAGTCCACCAAATTTGTCAGGGCTGCACGTCAAGGCACAAGCTGGTCCCAGCCTGGCTGTGCTGCAGACAAACATGCTGCTGTGTGCCAGGTGGGCATGCTTGTGAGCTAGGACAGCTGGAGTTAAACACTGCAGTCAGCTCCTGGTGACAGCAACCCGGGCCATTCAGTGCTGGGTCACATCATGTGCCATTTTCCTACACACCCAGTATAGGGGGACATCATGAGAGGAAAGGAGTTTTGGAGGAATCACAGAATAGTTTGGCTTGGAAGGGACTGTAAAGATCATCTTGTTCCAGCTCCCCTGCTGTGGACAGGATCATCTTTCACTGGAACAAGTTGCTCAAACCCCATTCAACCTGGCCTTGAACATTCCAGGGATGAGGCATCCACAGCTTTTCTGGGCAGTGCCTCTTCTTCTCTCAGCTCCTCTTCCAGTGCCTCACCAGCCTCATAGGGAAGAATATCTTCCTAATGTCTAATATAAACCTGTTGTCTTTTATTTTAAAGCCATCAGCACATGTCCTGTCTCTACATGCCCTTATGAAAAGTCCCTCTCCAGTTCTCTTTTAAACCCCTTTAGGTACCAGAAGGTGCTAGATGGTTACACCAGAGACTTCTCCTGGCTGAAAAACCCCAACTGTCTCAGCCTGTCTCCATAACAGAGGTGCTCCTGTCCTCTGATGATCTTTGTGGTCCTCCTCTGGAACTGCTCTAACAGGTCTTTCCCATGCTGAGGGCCTCAGAGCTGGATACAGCACTTCAGGTGGAGTCTCACAGAGAGGAGGAGAATCTCCTTTCCATTTATGCAGATTTTATGCCAGTGCCTTCTTCCTGCTTTGGACAGCATTCATGAGTAATTAAGTACTGGGAAAATAGTTGGGGTTTTGGATCAGGATTTTTGCTAGAGTCCAACTCTCCCTGTTTCTGCTCCCTTTCTTCCCTTCCCTCCCTTCCTGGTTTTCAGCAGCTGAAGCAGAACAGAAAGGTTACGAAACCACCCAGAGTCTCCAGCTGCAATAATCGCTTGGGCTTGTGTAGGATTTACACTCTGCAGTTGTAGGATTATACCTATAAACAGCTCTGAGAAAACAAAATAAAAAATCAAAATACTTTGCCACCTCCTTTTCTCTATCCTTTCTCCCTGCCCTGAGTTCCACACCTCCCTGGCCCAAGACCTATGAATACCCATTTTTGCTGCAGTCTCAGTGAGCTTAATTTGCTCCTGCACCCTGCCTTGATCCTGCAGCCTTGTTCAGCTACTTGAGCACAGTATTTTAGGGCAGTGCCTCACATATGACTGCTCTTGGGATATGATATGTATCCATATCTTTTTCCCATGTGTGTGCAGCTTGTGCAGGATGCTTGTGCTTTAGTGAGGCCAAACACTTCTTTGTGTGACTATCAGATGCAGAGTTTGTCCCCCTTCTTTCTAATGGGCTCTTCCAAGATCTATGCAACTTTTGCAGGGTCTGCTTTGTAAACATCTTTGCAGATAAAAGAAGCTGTGTTAGAAAGATACATCCAATTTGTTTTTAGAGGAAGGAAACTGGAGGCAATAAAGGTTCAGAAGGGCCCCATCACATCAGCTTGAAGATGTCTGGTGGAAGAAGCCAAAATTTTGGCTGCACTGCTGGAAGACTCTGCTTCCTGGAATTCCTGGGAATTCTTTACCAACTTACACAAAAAATCCATCTCCCACCTTTTCCAAATGTAATTTTCATGGACACATCTGGTCTTTAAGCCTTGCTTGTGGCAGATCCAAGGCCTTCCCCTGTTTTACAATGAGGGAATGCAGGTCCTGTCCTCGTTCTGCTTAATCCAAGGATTTATCTGGGTTTCACTTTCTGCCTGATTGTAAATGAAGTTTGTCCATCCTAATCTTCTCTGGGGGCAGCTCATGAGAACCACAGATGTTTTCTGAGCCTGTAGAGACTCTCAGAGGAAGGATTGCAAAATGGAGTTGCTCTCTTGAGAGAATCTATAGTAATAGACACACCTGTATTAATTACTCTGCTGAAACAACACAAGCCTCAACTAATGCTCTCTACATGGACCCAAACTGCATTCTTTTACCTCTTCCATCTCCTTATTCTTACTAATATTTATTTCACTCTCTGAATCTATGTCCAGACTTGTTTCCCTTCTCTGCTCTGTCTTCACACTCTGAGTTGAATTTAACTTAACATGTTTGCATAGACTTTTTTCGTCAGCCAGCTGAGCAGAACCAGTACATAACAGGGACACAAGTCTGTCTCTCATGGACTTATCCCACTCCTTGTGTTTTTGACATGATGAATTCAGTCAATTGGTAAGTGGATAAATAGTGAGAGAAATTGCTTTCTCTCATTACTCTGCATGGCTGTGTTGTTAGCCTTTAATATTACATCATTATTGACTGATGCAGCCTGTCAAGACATGGCCAGGGGGATGTAGTGCTGTGGTACACAGGTGCAGAATATTTCACTCAAAGTTTACCCCTCAGTTGGTAGGTTTGTGTATGGTTCAAAGAGGGAGAGGAAGAAAAATGTGATACCCCAGCAACCAAAATGGACAAGCATGCTCTTCAGTTTATCTTGGACTTCAATCTATGATGAATGCTTTGGTGGAAAGTTGCCCCTGCTCTTCATTAAAAGGACCAGATCCCATTTAAATCATGACACCCATCATGCCTGTGTAAGAAATCCACAATCTTTCCCTTTAAATACTGTTATGGCTTGATCTAACCAGTTTGATGTGATTCAAGAGACATAAGACAGAAGACAAAGGTTGGTTCCTGTTCTTGCTGAGGTTTTAGCTCTGAGAAGAAAGGAAAGAAAGGGAAGACTAGAATTTTTATGTAAGTATTTTGATGTTCCTTGCTACTTGGGTTCAGCTGTCCAGGTCTAGGTTTCCGCCTCCCTCTCATACTGAACAAAACTTTGGGCACCGTATCAAACTTTTGCAATCTGCTTTCTCAATTTCATTTGGTATTTTGAGATTTCTGCTAAATAGTCTTTTCCCATTCGAGACTCTGAACTGTTGCTTCCACGTCTGAACAATGCACAGGAAATGAGAAGTTAAACAGAAACAGAGGAGTCTGTGCAAGAATGAAAAAATCCACCCTAAAACAACTTTACAAAGAAAAGATGAAATAATAGTGACAATGTGACCAAAAGAAAAAAGTTATTAATTGAGCTGTACATGTTTAAAACATATCCATGACTGCTCATTGCTTACTCACTGTAGTCACCTCTGAATTAATCCCCAAATGGCTGTTGGCGTGTGGGCATACTAATGAACAGCCAAAAACCACTGTTCATCCAAACTGTTACTGATCCATGGTACTCCTTGTTTTAGGGAGTCACAAATGGTAAATGGTAAAAGTTACACGGGTGCAAGAAAAGACTAGAGAAATTCATGAGTGGAAAAATCCACTCTGGGAAAGTAACTGCAAGGAAATCTT
>WEIV01005812.1:19685-40624 GCA_013390005.1 Calyptomena viridis | reverse complement strand
CATACTTACTAGTTTCAAAGAAGCCAGCATAATAAGTAATGAATCCATATTACCAACTCCAACAATTGCTTTGAGTGTGAAGATATTTTGTGTTGATCTATGACTCCTCCCAGAGTATTTCTATTTTGCGTAACAGGTTTCAGTTAAAAAATACCTTTCCAGACATTAGTTGTTGTGAACAAATAACCCCTTGAAAATATAAACCAGATCCTGAGCCATGAAGATTTGAAAACTACAAGAGAAGTGAAAAGAAGCCAAAAAGTGACTACTGAAAAAAAGGGGAAAAAAAAATTGATGCTTTCAATTCAATTAGAGCTGTGATTTTTAGGGGGTCTTATTCATCACTTTTGAACATTTGTAGGTTGGCATAGTTGTGAAACCATAAAGCACTTTGGATCTTTTGCTTATAAAATGCCAAAAATTCTCTCATTTCTCCTTGTTGGTTATACAATATTTAGAAAATGCACATGCCCAGTGAAAACAACGTTGGTGGTGAAGCACAGAACTAGTTCCAGGATCCTTTTAAGATCCCAAGGGTATCAAAGACAAAAACCTAATGTGAGGAAGTGCAGAAGACACCATTCTCCTCAAGGAAGACAAAGGGACTTCAGGCTTTCTTCAAGATTAACAGGTGGGTTTGTGAAAGATTATACATGTACAGAAGACAAGATTGTGGTAACAGCTGCCTCCAGTGAAGGACTTAACTACATTCCTAACAGTAAGAAAGGCTTTGAGGAGTTGGAGTCATCATCTCTGGAAACAGATTTTCTTAACTGCTAAGACGTGCATCTGCTTGTGTCTCAGACAAAGCCAAAATGAAGACTTGTGTATTCAGATATGAGCTCCTTCACTCCACACCCAAACTTTCTCTCTGAACCCTCTCCCCTTTGCTTGAAAATGCAGGTACTTCAATATCCAAAGCAATTATTCCACTGCTGTCTGCCTCTGAATTTTGGGATTCCATGTTTAATAGGAACAAGAAGCAGAAATTTCATTTTGGTAAAGCCAGCATTTTTCTTTTCTAAATGAAATGTGGGATACGTGTCAAGGAAACCTGCTGTTTACTAACCACAGACAAAAGCAGCAAAGGGTAGCTAGCTCTCATTTCTTTGTTCTGGTAGCTTATCTTATAAATCAAAAATAGTTCCAACCCCACCTGGTGCTGATCTAGATGAACTCCAGGGATCACTTCCAACTCCAAATATTCTGTAGCAAACTTAACCTCGTCTATCTTTAGGAATCAAGCAGGGGAGGGGGGACAAGGAACTAGCCGTGCGATGTAAGTTTCACAGCATTTCAGCATATAAAAGTATCCAGAAATAAAACTTATCCATTGAGATAATTTCATCTCTAATTTGTCAGCAAAAGTTCTCAAAACAGGGAATTTGGATTTACACCACTGATCTGATTTCATTTTAGCCAAGGATGAGATAAAGCATGGCAAAGAACTGTAGACTTGCCTGCTTCAGCATTAAACATTTTGGGTTTTGGTTGATGTCTCTGCAGGTGAAATATTGTGGGTATTAAAAGAAAAAACATAATTTGCTGTACTGAACTTTATTGTGTTGGTCCTTGTCTTCTGCCAGGTAGTGCTTGCTGTCTTGGAAGAAGGTGTTCTCCCTATTTCACCCCCATAATTCACAGAGTCAGTTATGCAAAGCTACACAGATAGAGCAGGAGAATTATTTCCTGACCCCGTGCACCATCAGTTGAAAGATTCCTTTATCTTTAGCCAGTGATGTCTTGATACCAACAGAAAGTTATTGCTGCTGCTGGTAAATAAAGACACTTAAAATCCATTACAGCAAGATATGTAATAGGTTTTCTTTCCATCAAGATCTCTTTGCGTTGTTCAAAACACAAGCAGGGATGAGCCTTTCTCCCAGTGGTGGGTGGTAACAGTCAGAGCTCCTCTGACCTCCTCACATCTGAGAGCCCTTTCCCTCTGCTCTTTACGGGGAAAAGGTTGAAGGTCACTTCTGCCTTTCTTGTTTCCTTCCCTGATGCTATCTGAGAAGGAAAGGCCTGAAATTCATATTGGTGATGTCAAGTACACCAATTGGTGATGTCTGCTTTGCTTCTGCACTTTTAAATTAACAAAGCACCCAAGATTGTCTCTCCTCCTCTCTCTGCCTCTTCGCTTCTTCCTTTCTCATTCAAACCTAAGCTCACGAGCATTTTCTATTCCTGATTTCCATCTAGGGCTCAGCAACCCTGCTCTGCCCTCCCAACAGCATGCTTATTTTTCCCTATTCCTCATTGGTAATGGGACTTCAAGAAAACAAGTGTTCCTAAAAATGTTTTCCAACTCACCCAGCCCTCTTATTCTCTAAGGTATTAGAGGAATGAGGTCTCGTTCACCAAGTTTTATGTTTAACTCTCTTTCTTCCTTCTTATAAAATTTCCTATCACCACAAACACCACCATTTCCATCAATCTAGCTGTATGGTGTTGTAATCCTGGCTGAACCAAAATGGAGAATGTAGAAGAGGACAGTGCACAGATCAGAGCCACCATCTCAGAGTTTTTTACCACTTCCACTTATGGGAAATAGCAAATGAAAAAAAAATAGAGAAAGAATTGAAAGAGTCATAAAGCAAGGTTCCTCAATAAACAAAACAGGTGTTTAACTAGGCAGCTGTTGTAATCCCCTTGCAACTACTGGTCTTTTCCTTCAAGAACCTCCTTTCTCTCTCCTGAATTAATGAATTCATCATACATAATTATGTATGATGTACATCTACAACTCTGAAGCTCCTCTATTTGTAAAGAATATCCATCACTTCTTTTTTTTTTTAATGAAACATCAGGGTGTTTTTGTTGTTGTCCTGTTTTTTTTTGTTGGTTTTTTTTTTTTAGGACAAAGACTTACTAAACAAAGCAACCTGAATTACTCAAGTCACTGAGTTTGCTCAAGCCTGAGGACTGCATTCATTACTATTGTTGCATTTAACTAGTAATAACACATAATCATAAATTATACAACAAAAAAGTAAGTTGTGATCCCTGCCATAAATGTCTCAAAATCTAGTAGACTAATGGATTCTTTATGGAAGAATGCTGGCCAAATTAACTGAAATTGCAAACATCACATCAAACAAACCAATTTGTGTCTGTGTGCGTGTGTGCGTGTGTGTGTCTGTGTGTCTGTGTTTTGGGGGTTTTTGTTATGTTTTTGAGGGTTTTTTCCCCCTTCCCCTTCAAAATTATGCACAGAACACTTAGTTCTACCTTTCAAAAATGTGTTTCAGGTCAAATGTCACCTTTTCTCTGCTAAACCCACAGATCATTTTCTTATTTAGATGCAGATAATTATCTGTTGTTTGAAAAAAGATAATTTAAGGACTTCTGAAGAAAGTGGAATCTTTCCACAACTCAAATAATAGCGCTGAGAGCCATTTCTTGTGAGAGCAATAGTTTAGCTGTCTTATTTCCCCATCCTTCACAGGACTGGGCTCCCCTGCCAGGCTACAAATCCCATGGTGCCCCCCATCCACAGCATTTGCCTGAGGCACCGCGACAGCTCAGGTCTGGCCGCTTGAAAATTGAATTTCAATTTGAGAAAAGTCTAAATGTTCTTCTTCAATCAAAGATGTCAGACTAAAAAAGTTTCGCTGCTTCTGGAACTCCTTGTGCCAAGATGGGTTTTGATATTCTGCCTTTTCATTCCAATCCAGAACAAAATCAAATGTTGACAAAACTGTAATTGCTTAAGTCAGCTTTCCTCTTTAGGTTCGTTTTGTTAGAGCAAGGCAGAAGGCTGTGAGGGCATTTCCCCTTCTGCTTGGATAATTTAAGAAGTTTTAAAATGAGGTGGCATCTGTTGCCCTCTTAAAGGAATAAGAGTGTTTGGTTTAACTATTTTAAGTAATGCTGTGGTTAAATGTTACAGGAATCCAAGTACACGGCACCAGCTAAAGGATCACAAAAGCTTCGAACACATGAAATAAAGTGCTGATCTTAGATACTGCTGCTTCAAATGTCTTTGATGTTTTTGACGCTTTAAGTGTGTTTCAAAAAGTTTCAGACTGAACCTAGGGTTCAGATAGAATCTGGGATTAATGCCCAGTTGTAGAAAATCTATTTCCTATTCTTCTACATAAAACTAATGTTAAAAATGGAACATAATAGCAGAGCTAGATAGTTCACTGATGTAATTTGATTGTGTGGTCACACCTGAATTGGGTAAATTAACACCACAGTGCTTAGTGCATAGCTCCTGTACTGGAGATTTTGGTGCTATACATAATCAATTGTCCTCTGTCAGCTGACCTGATATAGCTCATCAAATAACTGTCCTTTGCTCTGCCACCTGTGCAGGCAGAAGAAGCAACAAGAAGTTCAAAACGTGGATGACATTGGTAGCACGATAACTTTAGGCCGTGGGACCACACTTCTATCCAGTGCGGCTACACTAGTACAAACCTGTTGCAGGTGAAAATTCATGTTCATTCCTGATTTTAGAGCCACGGAAAAAAATAACTGCAATATCACACACCTGTGAGACAGTACCAGTAACACTCAGTCACCTCAAGTTAAATATAGATTTTATTAACTGCTAACCCTACCCAATTCAATTGTGATCTGAACACTAAAGAAACCAGCTCAGTTTTTGACATAACTGTAAAGAAATAAATATGCCATACTTCATAACCTGAAAATGTCTGCACAGAAAGAGCCCATGGATCGAGAAAGTCTGTCTTGTCTGACAAAGGCCAGCAGTGGATGTGCAGAAAATCTCCATAAAAGCAGGTTCTGGTACTGTCTGGGGATGTCTTCCTTGTCTTGAAACTTAATTGATAAATTTATTGACGAGACATATGATGCAAAGTACCATCATCACACACATTTTTACAGGGAGACTGACAGAGTGAAACTATCACCCTTTCACCAGAGGTGGACTTTGCGGTATTCATTTGGCAACTGACAGTCCGTCGTTGGTCTTTCACATTGCAGCAAGGGAAGGAAAGGCATTTTAAAACATGTTTGTGAGACAACAGAAATCAGTGAAGGATACTCAAGGGCAAACATAGCACCTGAAACTACTTGTAATTCACGTTTTGTTCCTGAGGAGGTAGAGCATGTTGGCAGTGTCCCTTTAACTGCATTGACACCGCAGAGCCGGTAGCAACAGACTCTCCCTGCCAGTAACCAAGTCAGAGGCGATTCAAAGACACACCGGATTACGGAAAACGCAGGCGTGCTGCTCTCAGAGCCTTCACTGAAATAGCTCACTCTTTAATAATATTGCTCTGCAGTCCCCTGTTCCTCAGAGCATTTTGTAACTGGACTGTCTCTGCTCTCACAGCACTCCCCACAACTAACTCATTTCCAGTGAAAAAAGCAGATGAAATACCTGTCCTGAATGCTCCTGAGACCCAGCAGCAGCAGGTGTGCACCTCTGGGATATCATGGGCTTGAATGACAGACACCCCTTTTTTTTTAAATGCTCAAGAATAGCTTCCTGTATAATTGAAATATTTCTGCCACACATTACCATCGCTCAGTTGATCCCGACATATGACAGCTGCTAACTAAACAAGTAACATGGGCAATAACACAAATAATGTCTTTTAAAACCAGTATCAGAACTGAAGAGTTGAAACAAGGCCTTGTTTTATTCATGATTATGCTGAGGAAGAGTGTAGAGCTGCCTGAACTGTACAAAGCTCAGCTGACCTGTGGTCTCAGTCAAAACTCTTTAGGGATTCTTTTGAATACCTACAATTGACAGGGTTAAAGTATATTTAGAGTTATCCTTCTGACTCATGTGGAGAAATTAGTTTGTCTTCTCAAACTGTAACAAAAAGCCAGGGCAGTGGAAGTAAATATTCCCATTTACTCTGGTAATTTTGGAAGATGCTCTGCCAGAATAGAAGTGACCTTCGCAGAGCTGCACAAAGTGACTGCCTAACAGTTCTCTTTTCACACCTTACTTGTAGACTATTCTTGATTTTCTGTGGCTTGTATCCTCTGCTCTCTGCAGACAACCACTGAAATCACCTGAGCTCATGCTCAGAGAAGAGGACATTGTGACAGTTCCACCTTTAATATTCTGCCACTCCAGCATGGAGAGTGACAAAACAAGACAATCTTCTGTCTCCAGCTCAAGGATAGCTATGTTCTGATCTCCAGAGGTCTCCAGGATGAACATTAAGATAGAGAATTTGATTATGTGTTAGCACCAAGGAGATTTTAGGGCAATTTATCTATCTGACAATTTCTTCTGAATAATGCCAAGGACTGCATCACTTCATTACTGCTCAAAATACCTGCTAAAGAAAACAATGGTGTCTGAGAATTGAGAAATGGTTATAAGCCATGTTCTAGCCAGATACTGCCTGTTAGCACCAATCTAAAAGAAGTCATGCTGCATTTGAGTGACCTTTACCCTTTGATCTTTTCTGGAATGATCAGAACCCAAATACACCATACACTAAACTAGGTCAACTTACAGGCAACAGTGACAGAAGCAGTCACAGGCGCTTTGGGTGCTGAGCAGCCAAGCAATGCTTGCAGGAATAGTCACCCAGTCTACTGAGACCAAAAGAGCACATGATGAAGGCAGGCATGATGTTTGAGAGCATCTTCATCAGGACACACCTAACAGGATGGACAAACAGCCAGGTAACAAGGTCCTGGCTGGAGAAGATGGCTGGGAGTGGGGATCTTCACAGTCCAATCTGGATAATTATGGTGGCATGGAAAGATGTTAACCCCAAATTAAACTGCTGCAGTCACAACAAGGGTCAAACTTCCTTCCACTCCCTGTCAAAATGCAGGGTGTGCAGTGTACTGCTTTTGGTAGGAAAATCAGTTTTCTGACTGCATAAGGGAAAAAAAATCTGAAACAAACCAATGAGCAAAAAAACCCCAGGGAGTCAGTAGGGAAGAAAGGAGTGAAGGGGTCCAAGTGTGATGGTAAAATGTATGTTTGTCTCTCTAGACGCAAAAACACCCAACCCTATCTTCTGAACCAAAATCCTGATGTTGGAAGGCATGCAGGCTCAGAGGAAAATAACTGTAATTTGTGTGAAGAAGGCATTTGCAGCAATTCATTATAATTCCTTGCTTGCTGTCACCCGTCTCTAAAGTCACTGGCAATGCAGTACTTGTGTGAAGTTATTAAGGCCAAACTCTCTTTAGATTCATGGCAAGTGCCGAATGACAAGGCGAGAGCCCAGGCAGTGATAAAGTGAAGTGACATGCCATACCCCCTTCCTCTCCCCTACCCCATCACCACCATGCCAAGGATAAAAACACTGCAGATTTTGCAAATGAGAGCCACCTCTCCTCTCCCTGCCCTGTGCTGGGTTCTGCCTGACACACACACATCTCCTTGAAGCATGTACCCAGAGGAGGGAGCAGGAGGGAGTGGAGAAAGGCAAAGGAAAATGTGCTTTTCCTCACTTTCCTTCCACAAAGATCACATAGGTTTCTCTCAAAGGTTCCCAGACAGATGGCATATATGTGAGATACAGAGATAGACAGGCTGTGCAGAGGAGAGATCCAGGTGTGAACTTTTCAGCTAGATGAGATAAAGACACTTCTCAAAAGAAATGATATATCTATACATATAAATTGATTACCAACTTATCTATATCTAGGTTTTTCCCTCTATCTGTGTTTCACTGCTCATTTTAGTAACCTCAAGACTGGACATAGGAGAGATGAATCTCTTGCAGTTGTGCAGACTCCCAGCAAACAAAATGTGTAAGTAAAAGGTGATCACTCTGGAGATCAAGGCTCCTCTCAAAATACTTTTATTTGTCCCCTCCTGTTTTTTCTTGCATCCTTGGCCTCTATGTTTTTTTCCTTCCTCTGCCTGTCCCTTCTTTTCCTAAGCTGGGCAGAAAAATCAGCTTAAAGGATAATACTGCTCAGCTTTCAGTAGGATAACATAGCCAGCCCACAGGGAAGAGAAAACCTCAAACTCAACCAGAATGATGAAAACAAGCAGGTTATTAAAGGTCCTCCTAAAGCGACAGCTAAACCCATGTTTGCAGATACTCACAGGCTGTTGCTCAGCAGTGAGGATCTCTGGTTCAAATCCAAGTGCTTGCCAACAGCAGGGTTGTAGTGGGAAAATATCCTCTCCTCTCTCCTAGCCTTCTTACTCTGGAAAAGCCATATGCTATTTCAGCAGTGTAGGGATGCTCATAGGCTCTGAGCACAATCTGTCAGAAGCCAAAGAGGAATCACCTTGCCCAAGAGAATTCTACAAGTTAAATTAACCTGCAGTCAGCTTCTGCCCATGTTAGGTTTTAAAACTACAGAAAAACCTATATTGCCGAAACTTCAAACAGATGAGTAAAGCTATTAAGAGGCATCGGATGGGAGTAGATATATAACCACAGTTCACTGTGTGCTCATGCACTGGGTCATGGCCATCCCTAAAGTTATCCTTCATACTATGATACTGATGACCCACTTCAACTCCCTTGAGGCTGAGAAGAACATGTAGACCTTTTCAAGTATGTCTGAAAATTCAATGATTCAAAATCTCAGCAACGTAGGATTGAAAAAGTCTTCCATATTCAGTGCCTGAAGCCAGGGAAAAGTCTATCAGCAGCCACCCCTCACTGCTCTCTCAGGAGGAAGCACAAATTCTGTTGACTTTTCTAATCTTAGCAAGGGAGAGAGGTTTTGCCCCTCCAACGTCTGAAGCTTTGAGATGAAGTCACCTTCTTGACTGGACCAGGTAAGCATATGGGGTACAGATGCTTCACAACAACAAAGGAGAGGGGCCCTGACTTCCCAAGGGATCATGGAACTCTTATTCCACTGAATTTGACAGGAGATGGGTCTTGAATTGTACTGGGGAACCTAGGATTGAGTTAACTCTGAGCAAAGATTTAAGGCTAGGGCACAACATAAATGAGCCCACTTGTTTAAATTAAAATTGCCCATAACCCTTTTATTTCCTTGCATCTGATTCTTCCCTGGCAGATGACAAGAAATTGCTGGTCGTTTGTGGTTTTTCTCGCAGTGAAAAGCCACAATCAATCACGCTTTCTTCTGACCCTGCAGTTACAGGGAAACAGAATGAGTCTGAGCTATATTTTCAGACTCCACAGGTTGCTCTGACTCTGTATTTGGTGCCACGTCCTCCCTCTCTGCTTCCATGTTATAAAAGATCAGGATTCTCTTTTATAAAATAGTTCTGGCATTTCCATTATCACACATGCCTGAGAACGGGGATGCGATTGCACTGAATAGTGTGAAAAAAAGAAAGGAGAAAGAAAAAAAAAAGAAGAAAAATCAAAGCACAGCCGACTTGATTATTTAAAGAGCCGGGTGAAATTTGCCATCCTTTTAAAGCATCCTGGGCTCTGGAATATCACTGTGTCACTTAATGTTTGCAGTTAAGTATTTACAGATCTGTTTCCATGGCAACCGATTCTTCAAAGTTACTTTTACAATTCTGTTTTCTAAAATGTGTTTCTTTGGTTGATTGCACAGGGATATTTGGAAAGCAGCCAGGTCTAAATCATGATTTTTTTCCCATTAAGGAGAGGTCCTTTCTAATCATGTTTAGTTAGTTCTTTGATGGCTTTATCTTGATTCGAAAATGTATTTTGTTTTTTTGTTAGCAGGTGGGAGAGGGAAGGGGGGAAAACATGAACAAGCATCATGGAACTCCAGCAAAAAAAAAAAAGTTGGAAATTAGGAATGTGAAATAACCTTGTCTGAGTTGATTTTATTTATCCTTTCATTGTTTAGGAAAGTAGGCCTTTAACCACAACAAAATAAATAAATAAATGTCCCACTGACAGCTTGGATGCATTTTGAGGCCACAGGAGAGGATGACTCACTTATTAATTAGTTGGGGAGATGGCAGCATGGGGCAGGATGATGAACACTAGAAACAGTGCAGACACTGAGACAGGCAGATTCAGTATGTGCAAGGATTGGTTGCCTGCAGCTGCACTGAAATACCTGAACGGAGCAGGTGAAGTTTGGCCCACCAGTAATAAGACACCTCATGAAGAAGTAGCAGGGAAAGAGTCACGAGCTCTGCTACAGCTTCCTTTGCAATGGGGGGCAAAGTATTTCAAAATGTGTCTTTGCGAAGATGTGAAGAATGTGCATGTGTCCCGATCTCACTGACCCGTGCTCTTCCCATCATGTCAGCACCATCTTTCCCATCCCTACATCTGGCTCCTACTCCTTCCCAAACACACAAAAGGGAGCACAAGAGCTTAATATAGGAAGCAACATATCAGGAGGTATACAAGTGTGTAGGATAGATAGGAAAGGGATGTACATATTCCCTGTCATAAAGTATTGTCCCTACCTGAAGTCAGAGACAAATTTAAACTTGTCAGGTCGACTGACAAAGGAGTATGCTTAGCAGGAAAGGTGTAAACTTTGGGCATGTTGGAGGAAAAATCAACCCAAATGTACTTGTAAACCTCATCACAAGCAAAGAGTACTGCAACACTCAACAAGCCACCTTCCAGGAAACATTGAAGGTCAGGTTGAAGGTCGGGGGTCTGAAAACCTGACTGAGTTAAAGATGCCCCTGCTTGCTGGAGGTGCACTGGACTAGATGATGTTTAAAGGTCCCTTTCAACTCAAACTATTCTGTGATTCCATTATTCTATGGTTCTATGTTGCTGCTGTAGAAAATGTATTGAGTTATTTGGCTGAATTCACTGGCTGAGGTTGCTGAAGGTGAGTCTTTAATATCATGAATAACCCACTCCTGTGCTACAACAGGCACGTGGGTATCTCTCAAGGAAAAGGTTAGGAGCAGAAGACAGAGTATTACAGAGTAATCAGAATATCACAGAGCATTACCCAGAGCATATTGGGGGGGTATCTGGCATTGATAAAGTAGATTAAGTATGGACGAGTAATTACAATAAGATGAAGTGGGATGGGGAGAGAGGTAGTTTGATCCATATTTTCCTATGCTTTGTGTGAGACTATATCAGATGGTCAAATCAAGGAATGAGAAGTCAGGACTCCCAGGCTCTCTTTCTAACTCTTCCACTAATTAAGCATCTAACCATTCAGGCACTCTGTGCCTCCGCTAACCTAAACTTTCAGAATTGTTGTCAGATTTAGTTAATTACTGTCTGCAAAGAGCTTAGAAACCCAGGCAGGAAAGATGTTAGACAGGTATCCTGGTTTTAATGTTAAAGTTCAAAATATTGTAATTGGAGAGCTGAAAAGTGGTGTGGAACTGAAACTGAAGGAACAGAATGACAGGAAAACTTTAAAAAAAAAAAGTGGAGGAAAGCAAAGGAAAAAAAATTTTTGAAGAATAAAGAAAAGAAAATGAAGACTCCTAGGTAGGTGANNNNATGGGCCAGGTGAATTTTGGCTGACTGAGATAATAAGCCACTCTTTTTAAACTTTTCACTTTTTCCTCTTGCTGCAGAGATGCTCCATTAACTCTCAGGAAGATGATTGACCATTTGCCCTTTCTAGACAAAGCTGAAATATTAGAAACATCATAGCAAAACATATGACCCAGCTTTTGGCACACCCTGTGGCTCCAAACCTTTAATGCACAACACAGAGTCTTGGAATCTGAAGGGAGATGACAAAGAGACACTGCCTTGCTGCTATGTTTATTAAATGGACAACAGCAACAAAGAGGACCAGGAGAAGTTGCAAGGGGCAAATTTCCTCCTTGAGGGGGAAGGAGGGATTTGATTTCTCCTGATTTATTTACCCTTCAATGTATCGAGTGAAAAGAAATCTTCATAGTGCATGGCCTTGAGGACAAAGAAGCAACAAGAGGTGGGTATGATCACCCCAAAGAAAACTCAGAAAGGATGGTAAAAGAACTGGAAATGAAAGTCAAAAATATATGCAATAACAACGGAGTTTGGCATTTTTTAAGTTTAGCTATATTTTTTAATTTTAGCTGGCTGGTGGGTTGCATGGCTTCAAAAAATGGCATCTGAATCACAAAAACAACAGGTGATGATAACTTCCCTTACCACCTCCTCTTTCTCTCTCTAGTCTCTCTTTTGGCTGGTCCAGCTGAGCAAATGTTGCTGTAGAAAAGGGAATGACCTGAGCAGCTCTATATAACCAGCTCTTGTTCCTCCAAGCTCAAGATCACAGTTGGAGAAGGAACAGAAAAGCTTATCCATGTTCAAAGATAGGGATTTTCTGCTGCTGGAAAATAGTCCTTGCCTCCTAAATGCAGCAGAGGCATTGAACCTATCTTCATGACTAACTAACGCAGGGTTGGGGACCACACCCTAGCCTCATGGTAAACTGACAGAGTCTGACCACACTCACAATAAACAGATCTGTTCACATGTGCAGGCTCTGCTCAGAGTAGGAGGAGAGAAACCCCATATGACAGACCAGTGTTTGCCAAGCCTGGAAACGAAGGGATGTGCTAATGCCATGAGGTGTGACATAAGGATGCATCAGCACCCATGAGCATGCAGAGCCTGCTGGAAACACAGTGGAGGACAGAGCAGGGTGGAAGGAGACAAGCATGGCAGAAACTCATTCATAGTAATTTTGGGAATGGTCCTTGGCATGATGTATGCTTTCATGTAGGAACCAGTGATCAGTTTGGACATGGGACAAAACTGTCAGGAGATGTGCTAAAGGCTCAGCAGTGTGGGAAACTGTAGGGCTGGGCACACGCCAACATCCTGGACTATTCTATATACAGGTAGAGATGTAGGCATTGTTGCCCATAAAGACAGCAACCTGTTGGCCTTCAGTTGCTCTTTGCTTTACACACTGTGGAGGAACTCAAAGCCAAAAGATACTGTGGTGTAGGTTTTCTGGAGCTCTCTTTAACATTGTATGCTATTATTTCATTAGGATACAAGTACACATTTTTTTTCTCCTTGTTTATATGGGAAATATGTCAGAGAGGAGTCAAGACAAACTAGGCTTTCTCTCATAAGCTATGCTCTATAACACATTTATTATTTTTATGAAGACATCTTGGAAAGAAACTTTTCTAAGCCAGCAACTCTTTAAGACTTTCATATACAGCGTAATAAGTCTTTGTCCAGTCCTTCTGGAATGAAACAAGTTGACTTCACTAATAGTCTATTGAGTTCTCACATCTCTATTATAAATAATTTTAGTTGCAGACATTTAATTAATGTTATAAATATACTATTTACAATGTGCTTTGGGAAATTACTAGTTCTCTCAGTATACATCATGTCTTGGTTTATTGTTTTACTTGGCCTTACTGCAGTGGCCAGGTGCCTTGCAGACTCCAAAGCAACCACAGCCCTTGCTGTGGATGTTCTGCCTTCATATTCACTCCGTCACCAGGGAGATGGGATCTTACCATCTTCCTGTGGTCTTTAGGCATCTAATTTAAATGCAAATGGAGTGAGTAGCAGGCGATTGAGGTTCATCTAAGGATTAAATGCCTAAAAGTTAGATGCCTACCCTGAGCATGTCCTTAGCCTCCCTATGCAGTGAGAGGAGAGCAACAACAACCTGGATATCCACCTTGAAACAGCTGGGATATTCACACTCATTGCCTGGCCATTTTTCTCTACTGGACCTAAAAAAAAAATCAGTAAAGTCAGACTCTTTCCCCTGACTTGCAAATGCTAAAAATAAAAGATAGGAATCTCACACCTCTCTGATGAATAGAGATACACGGTGGCCTCCAGATTTCACAGGATTTGCTTCAGATAGACAGTATAAACACTTCCCTCTGTACTCAAGTTTTGATCCATCCCTGTGGCTCTTTCCATCTTAGAAATGTGCTTCAGACATGGATTTGCAAAAAGAAGCCAAAGCACTGAGAAACTGTTTTGGGGTGAAAGTGCTCATCTGTACCAGGCCCCAGTGAAAAGCCAGGACTGAGTTTTCACAATAATGCCATTCATGGAGTGGTAGGACTGTCTCCAACAGAAAGGGCTTTGCAACAAAAAAGTTTATTGGTTTCATTGAGTAAGTCCTCACCATGTTTTATACAGTAATTTCCTCCAGAGGATCTAAAACTGCTTACACAACTCACTCTAGAAGGGCTGAAAACTCATGTGATGTTTGGCATTGTCATGACTCAGAGGTTTCTTTTTTTGATTGGGTAAACTGAGGTTATGAGGCAACAAGGAGCCCACAATGAGCCAGTAAAGCATCTGACAAAACACAAATTTACATACATGATCCTGTAGTTAAAGCACACAAATCTGAGAATTGAAAAAAACCAAAATATGTTTGTTTTTTTATGTAGACACAAGTTGTAAATCAGGATATTTAATTTTATCTAATGACATCTCTAATTGCTTTCAAAACATATGAAAAGCCTCCCTTTGTCTTGACTAAGTAAATGTGCATGAGTAGTTTTATGGGTTTTGTTTTCTGGCCATACAGCACCTTGCACACTGAACTCCCAATTCTAGTGAGGATCAGCTGATGTTACTATTGTTGTCATTAACTGTTCCAGTTAATATAAATTTGTAACCCCTCTCCAGGACTATAAGTAGGAGCCTGTGTTCAGTTCAAGGGTCCTTGCTATCAGTGGAAGTTTTATACAGGTGCAAAGTGTAGTAGTGTTCTGATGTAATGAAGGAACCTGTAAGATCCAACACATGGAACATGCGCATGTGCACAAGTACTCACTCACTCACTCACTCACTCACTCACTCACTCACTCACTCACACACACACGCACACACACACACACAAGACAGAGTCTTCTGCCAGTTTTTATCTGGCAACATATTAATCTTGCGTTTCGCATTCTCTAAAAGCTTCACCATTATAACATAATTACTGCTGAAATTGACCTTTAAAATATATTCCAAATTTCAAATGTCTTTAAACCCCTCAGTGAGCACCATTTTTCAATTTCACATATTGTTTTCTTTTTTAGGAGAAGTGGGACAAAAGATGGGAAAGAGCATTAGCAAATGAATGTCAGCAAGTGACATATGCACATAGTGATAAAGCAAAATCTTGAAAAAATTTACCTGGGCATTTTTAATATCCAGTCTTCAAGCCGTTACAATTTCCCTTAAGCTAAATGAAAATGTAATAAGACTAACTAAAATGTTGCATTTGTGTCTCACCCTTCCCTAAAGTAATTCAATCAATCAGTTTAGCTTCACTAATATTCAAATGTATATCTGAAACTGGCAATATTAAAGTTCAAGTACTCCTCAGCCTCTAAATACATTTAAACTACCTTTATTAGAACATGCACTTTCCTAAATTAGTATTAGTACCTAAAATTGGTTGTGTTTCTAACTACCCTTAAAGGAAAACATAGCCTTGCCTGCAAATGAGATGCTGAACTGTGTGTGGAGGCAGATTTCTGTAAAACAGCATCTAAGACTGAAAATGTGCATGTTATAATGCACTGATGAACTTGTATGTGCTCACATTACTGTGTAAATAAGAAAGTATAAAAACACATGGTACAACTTCCATCCCACAGCATTTGCATCCAGCCTTGTTTCTTTCATCTCACTATCCCAGGCAAGGAAGGGCAGAAGACATGGAGGAGAGGGGAGAAAACTCCTACATCTTACAAGGTATCCAGGGGAGGGACTGCTCGAGAAGGGCATTGTCCCTTTGGCCAGGGAAGAGATGACATAGATTTATTAATGTGGTTTTCAGTTGTGGGGTATCCTGGGGAAATCTGATGTGGAAAAGATGCTCATGGACCTCTCACCCTCTCTTCTCCCACACAGGCAAAAGTATAATCTTCACACAGGACCACTCGTGCAGATTTGCCTATGATCACCCTTGGAAGTGTACAGTCAAAGGATGCTTTGCAATCTCAGCAAAGCCCACTTAGACTGGGGTGGAAGGACAAAAAAAACAAGAGGAAACTGTACCTACAGCCCCAACCTGTGAAAAACTCTGCACTTCCGAGGTTGCCTTGGGCACACGCACTGGAGCCAAAGGTCTGAAGACAAGCATAGCTCCAGCTGTACACTCAACTTCTCAGGCGCTTGTGTGGTCTTAGCTCCATCCTATTGGCAAAACTGCCTGCAGCTCTGAACTGCACCTGCCACTGGAGACAAGGCATTGCCTACTTGCTCTCCAAATCTTCATAGAATCATAGAATCACATAATGGTTTGGATCAGAAAGGATCTTAAGAATCATATAGTTCTAACTTCCCACTAGACCAGTTTGCTCAAAACCCCATCCAACCTGACCTTGAAAACCAGGACTGGGGCATCCACAACTTCTCTGGGCAACCTGTGCCAGTGCCTCACCATACTCAGGTTTTGTGCAAACCCTTTCCTACCTGATCAAGAGGGTGCTGACACCCCAAAGGCAGGCAACTTCAGGGGACCATCTCCAACCTTGGGAGGCATTTGGGCAATGACAAGCAGCTCCACAATGGACACAAAAGAGGATAGTCTCACTGAAAAACACTGGGTTTGTGTCCATTTACCCCAGCTTAGGATCTAGTCCATTATTTCCAATTAGGTTTGATGGAGGATTAATCCAATCTCAAGTGTCAGTGTTCTGCCCCCTGACAGCTGCTTACAGCGTGACATGTGTGCTGTAACCTGCTGGCCCACCTTACCTTTTGCTTTATGAAAAAATGCCATGCAGAGTCAAGCTTGGTAGAAATGAAGACAAATGAAAATAATTGGAAATCTCATTAGTGACCATCCAACAGCTTCACTGAAAGGTAGAAAGTTTTTGCTTTCCTTCTCACACACCTGGTTTAGATTGTGAGGTTTTGGTGTGCATGTCCTACACACACACACACACTCTGCTCCTTCTCCTTCATCCCTTCTACAGGGTGGTGAGAAAATGCAAATAAATTGCTCTGTCACTTTGCACAAACGTTTACATATTGCTCTGTTGATAAGGTTTTTGGTATGCCTACTAGATGTAAGGGGGAAATATCTGTCTGTAGCACTTCTAAAGTTTGTGTATTATCTAACTAGCTCTTACTGCTTTAGAGGCTTTAAGCCCTCCATAAGAAGTCCTTTTGCCTGTGAATCTTTTATGTTACACCTAGGTGTCCTCATTATAAGGGCTCTACTATTTGACAAGCAATGCTTGTCTCTACAGTTGGTGATGAACACAGCATGACAGGCAATGTGTGCCTCTGTCCAAAGCACTGAATCACAATAAAATGGTAAATTACTGTCTGTCATAGCTAGAAACTGCAGTGAGTAATATTCAATTCCCTATTCTACATAAGATGAGGTGGTGGCGGGGGAAGGGTGCTCTCGTTTGGTGGTGGTGGGAAAAGCTAGTGTTATATTCCTTTACATGGAATCTTTGCAACTGAAAATGTACCTGGACACCGAGAAAGAAAGCAAAAGAGGAGTTGTAGCAGGAGGAATAAGATGAATTACTGGCAAATGGAGTTATCGCTAGAATATTCTTGGACAGCTCAGAATTTGTTATTGTTTGGGGATCATCGGGACAGAGATATTTGCAAATGGGATTCACTCTTCTCACTCTCTGGCAGAAATACGGAGTTCAGTTTAGATTAAAATGCAGTAATAATTGTGAGTTGGACTGTGTGTCACTGCTTCTCAGAAAAGCCCCCATTAGAGAAGCCTCTATTTTAAAACAAGCTATTCATCATCAGAGTATAATTTCCAGTAAATATATTGTTTGTTCAACTGTAATGCTAGAGATAATGTTTAAAATTCTCCCCTCATATCTCATTATGAAATAATTGATAGCAACATGGCCATTTCTTTTCATTTGTGATGCTTTTTTTTGTTCTTGTTTCTCTTCCCCTCTTCCTTTAAGGCAAACTCTTGAAACAATCAATATCAGCAGTTTCAAAAGTGTGATACAATAAATAAATCTCTCAGACAATGACAGAGAACATCCTTATTATAATAAATTTACCATAAATAAAACTGTGTGTGATATTCCTAAGAGCCATTTTACATGAATGCCTTCAAATTTTGTGGATAGAGAGAGAAGGAAAGGAGGGGGGGAGACAAGAGGACAAAGACGTGTATTCAACAAATTGCTTCATTCTCAAAATAAGAATATTTCATTTGGTTTGCTGTATGGTGCATGTAAAGAAAACTCCTTTCCCCTTGCATAAGCACACTGCAGTGTTTGGAGCAGTTTAATTAATATTGGTCTCGGTTACCATATACGCATCCTTTTTTAATAAGACACAGCTCTGCTACAGCAGGGTTTGTAACTTATCTATTGTCTCATAAACCACTTTTGGAATCTTTCTTTTAAACTATTGTAATAGACCAAAATCAATGATGACCACCTGTTTTGCCACCAAGGTCCAGTTTTGAAGTGGCTCAGCAAGAACATACTAAACAGGTTTAAATATCAACACAAACCTGAAAAGCAGTTTATACTCTGCTTGATACAGTATAAAATTTCCTTTCTTCAGTCTTTTCCTCTCATTTCATATGCCACAATCTGGAATTTCATGTGAGGTTGAATTTTCAGAAAAAATTTCTCCTCTCCCTCTCCTTACCATCCCCTCTGGCTTTCAGTAAAACTGTGGCTCCAGCAGGAATTTGACACTGAGCTTTCTCAAGCCTAAAACGTGCTTTAATTTAAGTACATGTGTAAGTGATTTTCTGAAGAAGAATCAAACATATTGTCAACCCTACAGAGATTGACTTCCTTGACTTTGAACAACATGCTTCAGGTGTCTACATAAAAGACCAGACTAAGGCAGATTTTTATGCAAGACTTGTGATGTGTTAGGATTTGATATTGGTGCTGGGACATTGCAGTACACAGGTGGTAATACAGTCAGAACCAAAGAAAATGGGCTCCTCTGAAGTTTTTGATTGCTTAGATTGAAATACTTCTTTGCTGAAAAAGTTGTGCTTTGCTTCTGACTTGTGTTGGTGTTACCTGAACTTCAGAACTATATTTTTCAGGGGAAAAAGAAGAAATAATACTTGGTAGGTGGTATATGTTTTGTTATTAATAATAATACTTGGCACTCAGATGTCACTTTTCATCTCCAAAGCACTTTACATAATTAACTAATTCATCTTCACCATCCCTGCATGAGATGGAGCTTTTCACTGAGGCAGCACGGGAGCTCACACATTCAGGACTGACATTGTTCACAGGAGGGACCAATTCTGGGTGCAAAACAGCTGCCTTGCCCTTAGGACAGGGCTGTCTTAGGAACTTGTGCATGGATATGTGCAGGTTTGAGAACATCTAAGGAACGTGACAGTGCACAAGTTCATGAATCCTGATGCGATTCATCTGCGAGTCTAGAGGGAACCAGCAAATAAAGTGGCTAAGACACTGCTCATCATATTTGAGAAGTTGTAAGGTGTATTTACTATGAAAATGTTGTCATGTGGTATCCCAAGAAACACCTCAAAGCTCTGTCTACCCATGTGGAGATGAATACTGTGCAGAGTCTTTTCTAGTTACTCTCCTCTCCAGCCCTATCCCTGTGTCCTGGTGACTCCCTGGTCCTCTGGGTACTTGAAGAATGCTGGGGATGGGTTGCCAGTCTCATCAGTTTCTCCACACCTATAGGACCTACACATTCATTCAGAGCCATTCTCTGTCATCAGTGGGAGCCAGTGGAAACAGACTGCTGCTTGACTCAGATCTTTTATCAGAACCTGCATAAGGAAGACTCTGTGAAATCTTCCTTGTGTTTAGGTTGACATCAGCTTAAGCAAATCACAGAAGTGAAAAAGGGCAACCTGTGGACTTGCTTGTAGGCTCCATGTATTTGCTGACATGATTATATTGTTTCATTCTATATTTTTCCTTTTCTTACATGATGACAGAACTTTTGCATTGGAACCCAATTCAAACACCCTGAAGCTTGCTTCTCTGCCTTTTCTGCAATGGGCATATCTATGGGCCAAGTACCTCCACCCTCTCTACAAACAACACGAGAGAACTGTTTTAATCCTGCCAAAAGCCTAGACATGCAATGATGACTTCAGTGGCACAGGTCCTGACCCTGCACTAAAGATCCCAACAGGCATCTCTCAGTGCTAAGCTCTGGGGAATAAACAGAGCAAAGCAGTAGAAGCTAGTTTTAGTGGACAGCAGAGGGCAGAAAGGCCATGCAGGCACCCTGCTGGATTCTCTTTCTTCCCTGTTGGCATAGAAAATTCAGAGACAAATTACTTTTGCCACAGGCTCCCCAGAGTAGCACCAAAAATTAGACTGCACAATCTTCCCATGGGTTTAGGCATGTGCTCTGCCAACTGTGGGAAGCAATGAGCTTTGCTCCTGGGGCAGGGCCATCCGCACATGCATGGGAGGACCTCTCTGCCAGAAGGTGATTTGTCAGAACTTGCAATGAAAGTCAAAACCCTGCAATTATAAGGAGTGGCTGTACTTAAAAGAGAGATGTAGAACACCCCAGCATGCGCTTGGATTCATCATATTGAAAGAACATAGTCCTCTTTCTACACAGTTGCAGTTTTTGATAAACGGCCTACATTAGGGTACCTCAAAGGTGCTCTGCATCATTAATTATCAGGGTATATGCTGAACAGGATGTTAATAAAACTCGACTCTTGCATAGAAGTGAGAAATCTTACTACTTGATGATTCCTGATGGAAGAAGATGTTTCTGAAGCAATGTGTGCAACCTTGTACAGGTAATAATAACAAAACACTCAAGGGAGTCTTTTATGTTTGAGGATGTCATTTTTCTTTTTGATTTATAGACTACTAATGGCTTTTCTCCTTTTTTCTTTTTTTTTTTTTAATTTTTTTTTGAGCCAAGAGCCATGGTAAAAATCAACCGATGACACTGAGATACAGAGAGAAAAACAGAAAAGAAAACAGAACAGAATAAAATGGGACAAATAAGAGTCCCTCTGGGAGGAATGCCAGACACTAGTTTTGCTATTATTATACTGGAGAATCTTATAAAACTCTAGCCATTAATAACAGGCTCTGCCAGATATTGATAATTTATTCAAATTGTAGGTCTGGATTTGAGGGAGCAGATGTTCCTCATGCAGACACTTTCAGAAAACGAATTCCAAAGAAACAAAATAACATTCAGTGC
>WEIV01005812.1:4161-14952 GCA_013390005.1 Calyptomena viridis | reverse complement strand
TACTGAACCCACTCTGTTCCTGTGAAGGGTTCCTACACCTTTGGGGTTGAGGAGCAAGGCGTGGACACAGACAGTTAGTTCTGCAAACGTCCTCCACTCCACTATCTGTTCCTGTGGAATGACCAACTTCTTCTGAGTTTGACCCTTAGGGCTGAGATTCACAAATCTTCTGAGAAGCACTGGAGAAGAACCTCATTATTACATTTTTTAGGTTGTATGCCTTTGGCCTCTCCAAATACCCTGCATATTCACCTAGAGCCATATGAACAACAACTTCCCATGGGGTATGATACACTGAATGACAGTGTCAGGTCTGAAACACCAAAGGCTTCCAGCACAGCAAAAGGTTTCTTCAGGGCTTTATAGAAGCAGCTCCCACAAAAAAAAAGTGGCCACCACAGGCTGCAGACATCTTTCAGTTGTAGAACTAGGGACACCTGCTTGTCTTGCCTGCTCTACTGTACACCCCAAGTCTGAGCAGTGAGACTGACTACAAAAACAAAACCAACAAACCAAAGTGACTGTGTACCTGAATTTTCCCCCTAAGGAGAAAATGTCAGAAGAGACTGCACTGGAGAGAAACTAGTCATATTGCTTAATGCACGACTGGAAGGAATTCTAGTATGCTAGTGCTGAGAAGGGGAGGAAAACCTATCTGGAACAGAACAGCACTCAGGAGATTATTCACAGCAGCAGCATAAACAGGGAAAATTTACTAGAGTATATAGACCGCCCAAGTATGCAGTAAATGAGCTTCACAGTAATGGAATTGCCATATCCCCCTGAATTGTACCTCTGTAAGGCTACCCTGCTGTTTCAAAAGCAAATTCAGAATAGATGGTAGGTGCTCAAGTGATTAGAATACAAGCCATAGGGAGAAGATAGACCATCTAAGTTGATAAGAATAGCATAGACTGCTCTGACAGAGCAAAACCAGTGTGAGCATTCAAGGAGACAAACAGGTTGTAGAAATATGGCAATAGATAAGGTTGGCAGAAACACTCACCTGAAGTGATATCACACTATATGAAAAACCAACTTGTGATTTCTGTAAAAGGCAGCTATTCATCTGGCGTCAATCAGCAAAGCTCCATTGATGTCAGTTTCTGTTCACTGTAGTCTAATGTGCTGTTTCTTTACTAACGTAATGCAATATAATTTCAGACTTTTTAAAACTTCAATGGAGTTACACAGACTTCCACCAGGTTGAAGGTTTGGTTGACAATCTGATACTGAACATTCAGAAGAAGGCAGAATTAAGATTACAGAAGCAACCTTAACCTCCTTCCCTGATGTTGGAGTGTTTGACTGCAGAGCCACAGCTTTACACCCAAAACTACACTCCCCTTCTAACCATTTCCATTTACAGTCCTCTCCCTGCATGTCTTGAAGAGCCTTAAGAATGCAACTGAATGCAGCCTCCCTACCCAACTCTCACAGCTGATCAGCAGGTGGCAAAACTGATGCAGTAAGATGTTGGCTGGTTCACAGACATCACACAGGTTTTCCTCTTTTTCTTCCTGATTTTTCACTTTCTCCCTGATTACACTTTTATCAGCAGCAGTCAGCATGAAGCCATAGCCAGCAGCTTGGTGTTCCTAAGGGTAGTTCTATAGGCTGGGGAAGGTCAAAACATTATGGTTGTCTCATTGTCCAAGGAGGGATTTTGGGCTTGGGTGTTCTGCTCTTGTTGTCTCTATTGTTTTGTTACTGATGTACAGTATACCTGGGCACGGTTGGGGGTGTACCACAAGCCAGGAACCTTTCCCAGTAGGGCAAATGGATGATTCCATCTGGTTTTAGGGAGAAGAATATTTCTAGAAGTATGGTCACGAGTTACACTGCTTCACTTGTCTGCAAAGCAAGAGGAAGCCTATGGCTACAGCAGAGGTGGCTACTCAGACATCCCTTTCCTGGCACTAACACCACCATAGTGAATTCACCTTTTTCTAGCCAGAGCTAGAAAATGAGGTACCTCTACTAAGACACAGGGGAAAAAGTCCTACACAGAGAGCTTTGCAAGGGGGAAGATACCTCTCAATGCCAAGAACATCTTGCTTCTTAGATGCTGGTCAACTGAGTGAATTGATTTTGGTATCCCTGCTGTTGGCTCACAGCCCCTGGATGATGAGGAGCAGCTGAGAAGAAGGGGCTCTCTCTCAGGGGCAGGGATCAGCCACTGTCCCTGGCTTTGACTGCTTACTCAGCAAAGAAGTGGAATGGCAGGTAGGAAAAGACAGCAAGGAGAGAAAACAAAAATAAACCCTACCAAACTATACAAAAATGTTTTCAGTTCCTGTCAGGAAAAGAAAGATTGAAAATGACATCAAGTCAGCACTCATTGATTCTCTTTTGTTATAACCATTATACAGAGCCTTCCATTCCCTTATATTTTCCTGAATGACAAAGTCGCTGTCTGAGCACCTTAACCCAGAGTCTCTGGGCCACCCTCTCCTGTCTTCCCCTTTAAAATTATTATTATTACTATTATTATTTTTTCCTCATTGTTTTTAAATCACTCTCTATATAACAGTTGTTTTTCACATTAAATAACATCAGACGAGAGCTTGCCATAGTCAGAAGAATGAAACTGTCATCTCTAATTTGCCTGGCAGAAGCCGCGTTGACAGGAAGTTGTCTGTGGTTGTTTAGAAATAAAATAATGCTCTGAGGAGAAGTGCAGAAACTTAATAGGACTTTAAAAACAACAGGAGCCATGGGGACTGCAGATGGTTCCTAGGCCTAAGGACTAAATAAACAATGATTTTATAGGCAAGAATGTAGCCTAGGGGAGATGGCCTCTAAAGAGATGTTCACACATATTGTGTCCAACATCATTAGACTGCCCGGTGGGAGCAAACGTTCGGCAGTTAAAGACATTTTGAAAAGGAAAAATCAGCCTCAAAAGATGCTTTAAATGAACAGGAGGTGGAAGAGCAAACCGTCTGAAGAACTTCGCGCAGCTAAATGACTCACCAAACATCTGTCTCAGGGACCAATAATTTGAAACTGATTGACTTACTGGGTGTAAAATATATAGATAAATGTAGAGGAAAAAAAAAAGTAAAAATCATCCAAAAGGGAAGGTGGGATTTGCTGCAGGAAAACAAGAGATGGAGGTTGTTGAGGAAGGGGGGTCAGGGGGGAAATGTGGGAGATTCATAAATAAGTAGTGATAAAGGCAGCAAGGATGAGCTCTTTCAAAGGTCCAGAACACAGCTCATATTCTCTCTCTCTCTCTGAGGTTTCATTTAAGCCTGGCACATCTGAGTGCAGAGAATGAAAAAAAAAAAGAAAGAGAGAGACAACCTGATATTCACTGATTGAAAAAGCAAACACAGGGACCAGCTTCGAAAGGGATCCAGCGCCGTGATTTTGAAAATAAGGGCCTTGGAACAGCAAGTGCAATCTTCTACCCAGGGCTGCTAGACCCTTTCTGTCAAACCATTTACATTTATAAGGCCTTCAATCATGTAGTGGTTTTATTTTTTTCCCTTTCCCCACTTCCCGCCTCCCACTCCACCTCCTCTCTCCTTCTCTTTTCTGCAGAGCACTCATTTCAGACTCACTCTTTTGTTACACCTATTTGCAAGTGGGTATTTTGCAGTTAACTTCAGCTGGCCTCTTCATATTTATGGCTTTCAAGAAAGGCAGAAGGTGGGGTGAGGGAAAGAGCCAAGACAGGGTTTTTGTAAAGAGATGTGGTAAATTTTGCATCTAGCATTTTTTCGGCTGGAGAGTTTGCTGCAAAGAAAGGAATGTTGATGTTGCAGCTGCTGCTGGAGAGATCTTTTTCTGCTATGGATCGAGAAGAACAGTGAAATCCCTATTGTGTTAAAACCAAATCCTTATTTTTGTATCTTGACAGCTGTATATACAGATCTGTCAGATTCCACACATTTTCTTACATTAATTACCTGGGAATAAGATTACATTTCTAAAATAACAAATTCTTTTATAATGGGAAAGAGCACAATTTTTTTGTTTGGTAGCAATGTCAAAATACAACACTTCGACACATTTCTGAGATTTTTCTCTGGATTTTTTTCCAGATGAAAGACACTGTTTTCAATGATCTGGCACTTCCTAAGAAACTCAGTAACAAAAGAAGCCAACCCAAGCCAAGTGAAACACAATTTAATGGAGAATTTCTGACCCTCTCACTGGACAAAATCTGCTTTTGTTATCCAATCCTACTTTTCAGCCTTCCCTTGGAGTTGGCAGTTTAATTGATGTGAACCAGGTTGACCTGGTTTTTTTGCTCATCTGAGGGTACTTGGATCATATTCTGTATCCCTTGAAGCAGTAGAAAAATAGCACCAGTGCTCTTGAAACTAACAGGATACTCATCACCTTGGGTTTGTAAGACGAACACCACATAAAGGGAATCAATAATCTATCTCAGAGCTGCAAAAACATCAGAGCAAGCCCTTCCACACTACCCTCAAAGGCTCACAGTGAGTCACCATCAGCAAATATGGATCTCGTTTATGCCTCTCACGCTATCAGGATAACACACTAGAAATAACACTGCTATTTAGATCTTGCGTAGCATTTGTAGGAGGGAAACAAGCCTCTCAAAGCTCTTGGTAAAGGTGGTTGAAGCATTACTGTTCCCATTTTGCAGACTGGGCAAAAGTATGACCCTTGAGAAGGGCCTGGAAGACAGGCTGGAGCCTCCTAATGAGCAGATTAGTGCCCCCCCACCCCTCGTCCCCGTGTCACCAAAGGCATTAGTGAGGATACCAGCTTTGGCTGCAAGCACTTACGGTGGACAGCCACTTCAAACAATCACTTGACCTACTTCCACAAATACTCCATTCCCTTGAGCCAGTTTTAGCCATGCCTGGACAGAAAGGGTGATTCCTAACACCAAAGGTCCAAAACATCTCTGGAGAGGGAACAAGTGGTTGCTCCTGATTGAAGCAGATGTTGAAGAGCAACCTTGGCTCTGCCCCTCACACTCAGCCAGAATCTCTGCATGTGACCTTCCTCTACTTGCCTAAATCAGTGTTTTCAAACATGGGTCCCTGAAACTAAATGT
This sequence comes from Calyptomena viridis, assembly GCA_013390005.1. Classification (NCBI taxonomy): domain Eukaryota; kingdom Metazoa; phylum Chordata; class Aves; order Passeriformes; family Eurylaimidae; genus Calyptomena; species Calyptomena viridis. The sequence continues at coordinate 9,908 of WEIV01005812.1, read as the reverse complement.
CTGAATCCTTATCCAGACATCGAAATAGTGGGTCTTCATCTCAAAGTTGCTAAGCAACCATTGCTCGTATCAGAGCCAACAGGATCTGCAAACATGCAGAGATGCCTTCTCCAAATGTGTAGTGGTACCACCTCTGGCAAGGAGGTCACCCCTCTGGTCCTTAAACACTGAAGAAGTTTGCTGCATTAGGCACCTGAGGATGAACTTTCTGACCTTAATTTCTTTGTGCCTTGGTGTTCCCTTCTATGAAACCTCACAAAGCACGGGGATCCCACCTTCAGTGGGTCTGCAAAACAGACTGCTTGGGTGCTCAGACTGCTTGGGTAAAAGAAACTGCAGCAGGAAAGAGGCAAAGCAGGGTGGCAAAGCAGGCAAAAGCAAGTAACCCTGACACACAACAATGTGGCATTGGAGCAGTGCATGGCGCAAGCAGATTTTATTTTATTTTTTCTGTGTCTGTGCTGTATAATTAAATCCTTGTATTAAAAAATGGAACCTCACAGACAAAACCCTGCTAACTTCATATGTCAATGTGGAGTCCTATAATAGATGTTTGGAAAGCCATGTGTGGGGGCTGGGGTGGGGAAGTGGGGGTCTCACAAACAGTTATGAAATTCAAAGAGATTCCAAAACATCTGGTATAAGGATAAGCAGTTCTGCGGTCCAGGTAAAAGGTTCATTTGCAGCTGGGCAGGCGGACTGACCGAAGTTCAACATGCTAGGACAATTTGTGTCTGAGGAAGAGAGCATGGCTCCTGGTATTGTGGGATGTATCACATCAAGTCAAGGGCTGTGCAAACAGGAATTCATTGGTCTGTCAAGCTGAATACCTGATGCTAAAGTAATCGTGGTCTATCGTATTATGTCAGATAGTGACCAGAAAATGTCCCTGCCACTGAAACTTGATAATTTATATTCTTACTCTGCTACAATGGTGCATGGGATCATGTATTTTTGTCTACACTACCTAGTATTATCCTAAATAATCCTCTGGATGGTTAGGTAATTAAGACAGGACAAAGCTCATCGCTCAATCTACATCCTTTTCTGGGAGCTAACAGACTTTGTAACAAAAGGTGCTCTGCATTGTTTGGCTTCAGTGATTGAAATAGGTACCAGCAACATTTACTTTAGCAGCCACCAGAAAGTCAAAAATCTGGACATCTTTCATCTAGTACAATCTCCCACATACCACAAAGTTAAGTATTTAACCTGTCTGCTTCTGTGTGCAACTTGTTTGAATCAGAGCCTCTCTTTAGGAGACCAAATTTTGTCTGTTTTCTTTTGTCCACCCCACAGCTTCCACAGATATCAATCAAGTGGATCTCACAAATCCAGCTATGAGCTATCTTGTCTTTATAAGTATTTCGTAGGGATATGAGAGGGAAAATGTTCCATGGTCCAGATCAAGAGGAACTTCAGCTGCACTGGGAGCAATGACAAGCTGTAGGGATTCATAGCCTGCTCTGCATCTGGTGGGTGAAATTTGGTCTCATGGATGAGGATGGTGGTGTCTGAAATGAAGCAGTAGCATGGGAAACAGTAGACATTGTGATGCACCATGGTCAGTAGCAGGTAATAAGACATGTGGCAAGAAATGAAATGGGCTGAAGGACATTATTAGGGATACTATTATGGCTGTGCTCAGAGAAAATCATTGAATTTGGTCCATTCCAGACAGCCTGGCCATTTCAGTGAAATTCTCCTTTCCTTGCTTATCCAAGACTATTTCCAAAACTCATAAATTCCTTCCTTGTTATTACCATTTTCTGTCTGCCTTTGCCATGTTGATCTTAGACTGAGTTTAAGAGGTGTAGGAATCTCAAATAAATGAATACATCACTATTTCAAATGCACCAAATGTAAAACAAAACCTGAGTTTGGTGGCAGAATGTTGGGCAAATCCTTACTGTTCTTAGACCCAAAGTCAGGAGTATTTAGTTGCTTTTTTGTCTGTAGCTTCAGCTGTCTGGCCTGACCCCACTCTCCCCCTTCCCTCTCTTCTAGAAAATAAATTAAGAGAGATTCTGATGAGCAGGTACATGAGGAAGCCGTGACATGTAAAATGGCAGACTCTGCCAGGCTGTGCTTGCACAAACAACCCCTCACTGCTTGTGAAGGGGAAAAAGGTGGGAAGAGAGAGAGCAGGAGCTATAAGCAGCCTGGTTATTTTCAGGTTCTGTTCCAGGCAAAACTGGTACTAAATTATTTACCAACCAATTGTGTGAAGGACTCGAATCCAGTGGCATCCACATGCTGCACTCATAACCTACTAACTGCATTAACAGAGCTGAGGATTAAGGGAGATTTGAATCAAAGTAATGGGAAAGAAATCATGTGCTGAAGTGTTTAGATGTAGTCACTTTTCATGCTGCTTTGATGCCTAGGGACTCATCTTCCCCCTGCCTGGCAAGAGGCAGCAGCCAGCTACTAACCATCAGTGCTGACAGCTTCCAGCTCAGCCAAGCTTCCATTTTGGAGATCGAATTTCCAGAGATGCAGCTGGGTCCAGGAGAAAAAATCCCCCCAAAACCCAAACCAACAACAAAACCAAGAAAACAGACAAAGAGAAAGGAAACTAAAATAACCCCCTGGTGCTTTGGGGACTATTTGAATTAGTAGCAGGGGGCTGTCAGTGGGAAGGGGAAGTCTGTTAAGGGTCTCCCAACTTTTCCCAGATGATTCTGCTAAGCAGCTGACATCTTTTACTGGATTACTGCCTGATGGGATAGGGAAACGAATCTGAATAGCAATAAGGCAGAGAGCTGGAGCAGTTAATCTGTGAATGAACCGCCAACTGCTGTGGTTGTGGAGACAGACACTTCCCCTTGATTGAGGAGGAAGAGGAGCAGGGAGAGGATCTTATGATTTGGAGGAGAATAGGGAAATCAGTGCCTGTCTTTGACATGCCCTCCTGCCTTTCACCAGTACTACAGAGCTTCTGCACCAAAGGAGGACTATAATGGTGCAGATTAAGTAGCCTGCCTCCAGTCCTGATAGGCTGTACCAGTGCTGCACTGTGAACCAAGCATGGAATCTCCCTTATCCTTGCTTTCTGCTCCAGAGCTCACCCACTCACTCCAGCCCTCCCAAGAGCTGAGGAAGAGGTAGATAAGTGAGAAATTAAGAAGTATAAGATGGAGCAAGTGCAGTATACAGGAGTCACGGGGGTAAAGGGTAAGGATTTAGGCCAGTGTTGAGTTACTTGGTATATATCCCCAGCATACCTTTTTTTTTTCTTTTACAGAGAAATGTCCTGATTTTATAATCAGGCAAACTCAATGCAGAGTATCCTCAAATGAGTGTCAGAGAACCCTGCCTTTGAGAGAGAGCTTCATTCCACTGATCACCACCCAGACACTGCAAGGAGTGGTGTTTGATGACAGTATTGGCAGGGGGAAGGGTTGGTTATCTCTGCACATTCTGTAAACTAAGAACACAACCTGCCCCTGCACAGTTATACCCTGGAAGTTTTCATGCACTCAGCTCGCACGTGAGCCGTTACAGGGAGAGGGAAACTTTGGCAAAGACATTGAGGTGATATCTCATCTGGGAAAGTTACAATGAGTTCTTTTTAAGCTCTCTTTGGACGGCACAAAAGAGGCAGGGCAGGGCAAGGAAACACTGGTGAATGGCTTATCTGACAAACACTAGTCCTGGGGATGCAAACCTGCACTCCGGGGAAGCCAGGTGTTGAGTGATGGGAGAAGACAGCTCTCATTGAGCCATCTTCAGGGCAGCATTTGTAAATCGGAGCCTGAAATCTTTATTCACTCCCAATACCTTATGTAATGTGAGGGTTTTACATGTTAATCAATGCCGCAGTTTCAAAGGGTAGTGTCTACTCTTGCTAGTAAAATTGGCTGGATCAGACCTTAATAACAGGAGAGGAAGGAGTCAAGAAATGCATGCTGGAGTTGAAAACTAGAAATGTAGCAACTGGCTTGGACTTCTCACAAATCCAATAGTAAATTAAATCCAGTGGGACCTTTTATTAATTTAATCTTGCAAATGTTTCTTTTCTCCTCTCTTACAACAACTCTACAAGACAGATCTATACATACCTCTTGCACTTTGGATATTTCAGAGAAATGAGGCATGGGCAGGTAGGAGAGGAAAATGACTTGTTCTAGAGAGCTTGGATTCAGATTGGCATTTTAACCTCAGCCTTGGTACAGGAAGGTGCCAGGCAAACTGACTCAAGTCTCAAGAGCTGGCCAGTGTCAGCTGCAAACAGGGCTGCCTAAGGCATGAGAATAATTAAATTCATTGTGCAAAGACAGTCTGGAAAAGGGTAGGAAAAGTGTTTTTGTGCTCAGTACTGTTAATGAATTGTAGTAACAGGGTGTAGGGAGAGTCATGAAAGTTATACACATATACCTTTACCTCACTATGGGCTAAAACAACAGACCTTCCAAAACACCAAGCATCCCTCAGCAAATCCAGTTTGAAAACTACAGTCCATTCCTGTCTGTGTGAATGATTAATACTGTGAACTTGCACATACAGACAAGGGCTCATCAATTTCTTTAAATGGTGATGGTTCTTGAATGCTTCACCTAATTTCAATGAATTTGCAAACCCTATTTCGTTTTACTTGAGCCTGTCCCCAAAGGGCTTACATTTTGCAGTTTCTCTGAAAATGTGTATTGCTTTAGATCTGTGCTTTGTAACTGGTTAACCACCTACTTGGCAGTGCTTGTCAATTGGGAATTTTTTTAATAGTCTTAAATCTTATCAAAACATGAGTCCTAAATAAAATTCCTTCTGCTAACTACCAGTCATGGAGTCATTATTGGAAAGGGCAGCTGGTGGAGGATAGCAAAGCTGAACTCAATATTCTTACTTGGAGTGGACAGCTTTGTACTTAGTAATAAAAAAGCTTTGTACTTAGTAATAAAAAAGCCAGAGTGTTTAAACTCTGTTTGACTCTCCTCCAGAGTGAAACATCTGATTCAAAACCAAACTGACTTTGTTTGGTTAATAATAATGACAATAACAATGAAAAAATAAATAGCTTTTATAGGCATCTCCTTAACAAAAGGAGGCGTTTAAATTCATGCAGGAGCTATTAAATTCCTTAAAGCCAACACCTTCTGAGAGCAGGGTGTAAACAAAACCCCCCAAAACATTAAAGCAGAACAGACGTGTTCTATATTTTAACTTTTAACCACCCTATCAAGCTGATTAAATAAACAAAGAAAGTGATAGTTTATTCAACTAAGGAAAGAAGGAAAACTTTAAACACATTCAAGGATTGGATGTGGTGCCAAATCAAAAATCAGGTAGAGAAGGAGGTACGGCTCTGAGACAGCCTTTTCTTTGGAATATCTTGTTCCCGGCTCATTTGTAGCCCATTATTGTGAATAGACGTCAAATTTGCAAATGAAATAAGGTTTAACTCACAGTGAAAATAAACTGTCTGTCTGCTTTCACTATTTGAGGTGTTAGAGCATATCCAGATAGGGGCAAAGGAGCCGGGGATGGGTCTGGAGCACAGGTTTTGTGAGGAACAACTGTGGAAGCTGAGAGTGTTTAACCTGCAGGAGTCCCAGGAGGGACCTTATCCCTCTCTACAATTTCCTGAAAGGAGGTTGCAGCCAGGTGGGGGCTGGGCTCTTCTCCCAGGCAGCCAGGGATAGGACTAGAGGACATAGTCTCAGGCTGTGACAGGGAAGGTTCAGGCTGGACATCAGAAAGTATTTTCTCACAAGAGTTTCTGAGTACCCTTTCCCAGAGAAGCCCAG
>WEIV01005811.1:31442-42600 GCA_013390005.1 Calyptomena viridis | reverse complement strand
CCCCCCACACCCCAGGAAGCAGAGCCCCCACCTGAGACTGGCGCACGAAGATGCCGTGGTTCTCCTCGCAGCTGAAGTACCTCCTGCCCTGCACCGTCCCGTCGTTCTTGCCCTTGGCCTCGTCCAGGATGACCCCGACCCACTTGCCGGTGGCGAACAGGGTGGCCCCCACGTAGGCCACGGTGCCGCGGTGCCCCTTGCCGATGACCTCCACGCGGGAGCCCACCCGGAGGGGCCTGCTCCCGCCTTCCGTGCTCATCCTGGGCGTGCTGGAGGCCTGTGGGACACACGGACACGAGGCTGGGAAGGATCCTGGGAAGCAGCCGGCCACGGCAATTCCTGCCCCGCAGCCCCCGGCACGGCCCCCCCCGATGGCCCTGAACCTGCTCCTGCTCCACCTTTTCCCATTATTTCAGCCTGGGAACTCCATGTCCAGGAGCAGACAGCCCGGTTCTGACACGGGTCAGTGTCCCATCCCCTTGGACTGGTGGGATTTGGGGGATTTCCCAGGGTCCAGCCCTGCCCAGGGGGGATTGAAAATCCATGTGGATGTGGCACCTGGGGACACGGCCAGTGGTGGCCGTGGCACTGCTGGGGCAGGAGGTGGATTCCATGATCTTAGAGACCTTATTCAACCTAAATATCCCATGATTCGTGATTCCATTAATCCCCATGCCAGGGGCACCGCTACATTCCAAGCGTGGCAAACTGGGATGTCCCTGGTGTGGGTACCCAGGTGATCGGTGTGGGGAACTCCATGGGGTTCTGGAGACCCTCAGGATCACTGAAACCACAGGGAAGTTTGTTGGGATCCACCCTCAACGCCTCCTCCTCTGGAATCAGCCTGACTAAAACAAATTAATCATGGAATCCTGGAATGGATTGGGTTGGAAGGGACCTTAAAGCCCATCCAGTGCCACCCCCTGCCATGGGCAGGGACACCTTCCACTGTCCCAGGGGGATCCAACCTGGCCTTGGACACTTCCAGGGATCCAGGGGCAGCCACAGCTTCTCTGCCCAACCTGGGCCAGGGCCTCCCCACCCTCCCAGCCAGGAATTCCTTCCCCACATCCATTTAAATCTCCCAGTGGGAAGCCATTCCCTTGTCCTGTCACTCCATCCTGTGTGCAAAGGCCCTGCCCAGCTCTGTTGGAGCCCCTTCCTCAAACCCTGACACCTTTCCACCCCAGTGCCTCTATCCCAGAGGGAATGGGGGTGTTCCCTGCCCCATCCAGCTCCATCTCCCACTCCCCCTGACCTCCCAGTGCTCCCCAAATGGGACCAGTTTGGCATTTCCCATTGGGTGTCACTGGTTCTGGTCATTGTGCAGAAATGTCAAGTTTTGGTCACTCTGGGCCTGACTTCAGCCAAAGAATCCCCCCTTTATCCAGGAAAACAGAGGCTCTTTCAGCCAGCACGGCACGGAATGACCGGGAAGGGCCGGGTGGAGCCCACAGATGTTGGGACAAACCTCAGCCACAGCTGGACACCACGGAGGGTTTGGGAGATTCAGGGAATTCTCAGCCTGTGGAAGAGCTGAGAGGATTTTGGAAGCTCCTGGATCCCCAACAAACCATCCCCTTCCCTCACATGTCCCTCATTCCCAGGGTTGGAATGAGGAGTGAACCCTCCGAGTCCAGGCAGCTTTGTGACTAAAACCAGTTTTCCACAAGCCTGAATTCCAGTGGGAAGCCATTCCCAGCCTGGAGAAATCAAGCACAACTGGAAGAAACCAAAGGCACAAAACAATCTCGTATTAAAACCCCAAATCCATCCCCCAACAAACAAATCCAAGACCTCCAAGGCAAAATTTATCCTCCAGTCCCAAATGTCTCCCAGAGTTCCGGCTCCTCCCAGCTGTCAGGAACATTCCAGAGACACCTGCACCTGCAAAGTTGTGTCCCAGGTGTTACGGAAAATGAGAAGCCCAAGGAAAAGGCCAGAGGAAACACCCAAATTCCCAGTGAAATGGAAAAGTTCCTGCTCAGCAATGTTAGAAGCTTTTATCCCTCCTGGTTCCTGCTTCCCAGGGGCACCTGCAGCCAGGCAAGATCCATTGGAATGGGACACCCCGAGCCCCGTGGGTACCTCTGTCCATGGGAAGCCATTCCCTGTGTCCTGTCCCTCCAGCCCTTGTCCCAAGTCCCTCTCCAGCTCTCCTGGAGCCCCTTTAGGTTCTGGAAGGGGCTTTAAGGCTTTCCCAGAGCCTTCTCCTCTCCAGGTGAACATTCCCAGCTCTCCCAGCCTGTCCCTCATGGACATTTGCCAACCAGCACTGATTTAACAGAAACATTTCCCGAGTCCTGCACATTTGGGAAAGCAGGAAGCACAGACCTCTCCCCTCCCACCCCTTTGGACACGGCAACAGGTCTCCACCTTTTGTCTCCAGCCAACCAGAACTCAGTCCATGGGACAAGTGCCAAGTGTCCAGCACGATGACAGCTGCTATCCAGGGATAAACCCCACACTGGAATCCACACGAGGGTTCCAGGCAATACAAACACCTCAGCTTTGGAAAGAGCAGGAGCTGTCCAAGCTGGAAGCAGGTGGGATGGACATTCCCACCCACCTGGGGCTGTTCCAGGAGAAAAGGGAGGACAGATCCCAGTGCCCACCTGTGGGCACTCCAGACAATCCCTCTGGCTGTGGAGGGAGAGGGGACACAGCCACCCTTGGGGACACCAGGGCACAACAGCCAGAACTTCCTGGGGGCTCCAGGTATGAGCCAGGTCCCCTCCCAGGGGATTCCCCTGTGCCACACCAACCTTCCCAGTGGGACACAGCGGGCTCTGGACACCCCAGCCCCGGACACAGGGTGGGTTTGGATGGCCAGGGAATGGATGGAGGACCTGTGGGAAACCACGGGAAGAGAGAAGGGCTGGACACACACAGCCAGGGCCACTCACAGTGACAGCCCCGTCACCACCCCCACAGAGAGGGAATGAGCTCCTAAATCCTGGTGAAGGAGAGTCTGAGGGACTCTGGCAGCAGAGGCAGCACTGCTGCCCCATGGTCACCCTGTGGGGACAGGGCAGGAGGTGGGCACGGGGCAGCCAGAGCAGCAGCAGGAATGCTGAGCCTCTGGAGCAGCCAGGGCAGCAGCAGGAATGCTGAGCCTCTGGAGCAGCCAGAGCAGCAGCAGGAATGCTGAGCCTCTGGAGCAGCCAGAGCAGCAGCAGGAATGCTGAGCCTCTGGAGCAGCCAGAGCAGCAGCAGGAATGCTGAGCCTCTGGAGCAGCCACCACCTCCCGGGGCTCCGGCAGCAACTCCAGACCCCACACCCTGGAGCTCCTGTCCCACTGCAGGGCCCCTGTGCACAGGGACAGCTGCTCCAGGTGAGCAATGAGCCCCTGGCTGCACTGGCACCACCTGTGCTCCCACAGCACTGCCCCAAAATCCGGATTTTCCCATTTTCCCCCTTTGGGAAGCACTGCACACATCCACAGAGAGTCTGCTCCACTGTGAGAGGATCCTGCTCCTGAGCCACTGAAAACAGGATGAATTCCCAGCGATTTGGGTCATCCCTGTGTTTCCTCCAAGCACGACAGTCTCAGCATTCCACTCCAGCACAGCGGATCACCCTGGGAATAGTCAGGGAATTCCTGCAGGAGCCAGGCAGGTGAGACAACTGAGCCTCAAACTGTCACTCCAAGCTCACATCAAAACTTGCAGGAGAACCCTGGGCCCAGCAGGTGCCTCTGATGAGATCCACATTCCAGGTGTGACCCAGCACGGCTGGGAAAGGGGAAGACTTGGAAACGATTCTGGGATTAAGCCTGGTTAGTACAGAATGGATGGTGAGTGGCACCACCACGCCATTCCCACAGCAGGGAGGGATCACCCTGGGATTGAGAGTGGCCCCAGCACCCCATGGTGGCACCAGGATGAGGTTCCCACCATTGTGGTGGCACTGGGTTCCAGTGTGTCCCTGGACACCATGACACTGGGCACAGCATTCCCCAGACCTGGCAGGGACACGGCTGGGGCAGCAGGTGGCTCCAGTCCCGGGAAGAGCTGGCACAGCCCCAGTGCCTGCGGTGCCCATTCCAAAATCCATGTGAGCTGAACACACACCCTGCTCGCAGTGCCCTGCCTGCAGAGTGGCACCCCCAGGACCCCCAGTGCTCCCACAGGCTGAGCCACGTCTCCACAGGCCCTGGGAGCCAGGCCCTGGATCATTCCCTGTGCCCCCACCCTCGGAGCCCCCACAGCCACTGCAGTGTCGTGACAGAGCTGTCAGGACTCGGGAGGGAATCCCGCCCCCCTCATCCTGCTCCCCCATGGGACACAGGGAGGTCTGGGGGCGGCTGGGAGGCTCCAGCCCCTGTCCCCACAGCCTGGCATGGACACACACTTGGACCCTTCCAGGGTGGGCCAAGCAACTTCCCAGCCTGGAGCCTTTCCCAAGTGGCAGCTGCTCCCTCCACAGCCCGAATCCCACCAGCTCTGGGCCCTCCCACAACAGGCAGAGCCTGTCAGTGCCCAGGGGGGGTTTGGGGGTCCCACGGAGCAGTGGGAAGGGTCTGTTCCACCGGCTCCAGCCCTGAGTCCCTCTGCCAAGTTGGCACAGAGAGGGACAGCGAGGCCCGAACTGCCGGTGCCCAGCAGGGTCTGGGACACAATGTCACCGCGATGGCCACAGGGACACAGGGCCAGGAAGTCCCGGGAAAGGCCCGGCCGGGGCCGCTGGCACCGCACCGCCCGGGGGCAGCTGCAATACGGAAAAACCTGGAAGCGCTTGCCAGGCCCACGGAAGCTCCGGCATCGCTCCGAGCAGCCTGGAAAACCGGCCCAGAGGGAGGGAAAACCACCACAGGGAGGAAAACGCGCCGGGATCTTTGTGCTGAGCAGCCCCGGGAAGGCTGTGCCGAGATGCCGGGGTAATTAACCGGGATAATTAACCGGGGTAATTCCCTGCACGGGCAGGGAACTCCGGCCAAAGGACACGGCCCTGGTGCAACCCGGAGCATCCATCCCCCCTCCCAGCATTATTGTCAGCGAGGGAGGTGCCACATTCCGGGGATACGGGAGCACGGGGAGCACAATCGAGATTTCAGCACAAAACCAGGTATTTTCGCTGCGACAGCGTCGCGACCCGTCCCGACAGGACCCGGCGGAGCCGCGAGCTGTGCCCCCCTTACCCGGCCGGACGCGTGTCTCCTGCCCTGGGCCATGCTGCTCCCGAGATTCCCGACTCCCAGCCAATGCTCTCAGCTCATCCAGCGGCGCTTCCCAGCGTCCCGGCCGATCCCAGCATCCCCGTGTCCCACCCCCCGCTCCCCCGGCAGCACGGAGGGGGAAAAGCCCGTTTCTGGGCGAGGATGCTCCGAGGGAGGGATACAGAGAATTCCAGCGCTGCCGATGGAGCCACTCTGCGCCAGAGCCGCTCCAGACTTGTCACCGCGCCGCGGCTCGCTGGGTCCTAACGCTCCCCGCAGGAGCGGCCACCGGCCCCGGCATTCCAGACCTGTGCCCGCTGCGGGCACCGGGCACGGACCCCCGCATTCCCCCCGCCCCCGTGCCCGCACACAGCCGAGGTTTGTCCCCGCAGCAGCTCCTGCTCTTCCCTGCCCCGGGAATGAGGGAACCAACACCGCCCGGAGCAGGGTCTGCCCCAGTCACCCCCAGGTCCGGGTGAGCCCAGAGGGTTAATTACTGTTTAACAACCGCTAATTGTCCTGTTCGTGCTTGAGGGGCTTCGGCACCCGGCGTGTCCCCCCAGGACCCCAATACACAGAACCATCCCCAAACCCCCATCATGGAATCATGGAATTTCCTGAGCTGGAAGGGACCCCCAAGGATCATCCATCCACCCCTGGCCCTGCACAGACAGCCAGACAATCCCACCCTGTCCCTGTTGTCCAAACATTCCTGGAGCTCTGGCAGCTTTGGGAAGTGCCCATTCCCTGGGGAGCCTGGGCAGTGCCCACCCACCCTGTGGGGAAGAACTTTCCCGATATCCCACCTAACCCTGCCCTGGCCCAGCTCCAGCCATTCCCTGGATCCTGTCCCTGCTCAGGGATCAGAGCTGCCCCTCGGTCTCCTCCAGGCTGGACAAGAGACCCAGCACCTGCCCCAGAGCTGGAACCTGGCTCAGGAACCACGAGAGTGAGAAAACCACGGATATGCCCCAAAAAAGCAGAGGTGGCAGTGAGCTCAGCACACCCAGGAAGGCCAGGGTGTCCCAGGGAACGGCTCTGGTGGCTGGCGAGGACACGGCCATGGCATCCAGGGGAATGAGGTGGGATAACAACACAAGCCCCAGCTGGAACATGGGAATTCCTCAACCAGAGCCCCCCGGACACCTGCTGGTCACCAGAGCTCCGTGTTCCCCCTCTCTGTGCTGGGTTAAAGGAAATGTCACACACACAGAACCCACTCAGGAGTCTCCAAGAAGGATGAGCTCCTTCCCCTCAGTGAAGGCACAGGTTGGGCAGAGACAGAGAAGCTGTGGCTGCCCCGGAAGTGTCCCAGGCCAGGTTGGANCCCAAGGGAAGAACCTCCACTGGCACAGGAAGCCCCCCAGTGCTTCACTGGGAGTCTGGGAGGAAATATTGCCTATGTCACCTACTTACAGAGTCCTGGAAAGGGTTGGGAGGGAAAGGATCCCAAAGTTCATCTCATTCCCACCCCTGCCATGGGCAGGGACACCTCCCACTATCCCAGGTGGCTCCAACCTGCCCTTAGACACTTCCAGGGATGGAGCAGCCACAGCTTCTCTGGGCACCCTGTGCCAGGGCCTCCCCACCCTCACAGGGAAGCATTCCTTCCTAATTCCTAAATCCTGAAGGATTTCTGCTGTTCCTCTCCCCTGCAGCCAGTCCCAGACCCAGGAGTGGGACACAGCCCTTGGCCTCGTGCACAGACACTTGGGGGGTGCTCATCCCACAGCAGTTGTGTTCCAAGGAGGGGCTGGAATGCCAAGAGGGAACTCAGAGTGAAGAAACCTTCCTCCAAGTGCAAGGCAAACATGGAAACAGCCACAGAATTCCGGCAGGAATTCAGACAGGGAGGAAAGGCAAGTGCTCCTGCAGCTCCAGGAACAGGGGGCCTGGGATACCATCCCCTCAGAGGGTGGGAACTCACCACTGCTCTTCCCACAGAGCCCTGGGAATACCGGGACAGGCCCAAAACATGGAAATACCAGACAGGCTTTGCTCCCAGGTGGAGCAGAGCAGTTGTTCCTTTAAAAAGTAAGTACCAAACACCACGTGGCTCCTCCTCCCCAGCCAGTTTTCCATGTTAAACCCAACACATGAGGGAACTTTTCCCACACAAACACAACTTCACAGGATGATGGAATGGTTTGGATTGGGAGGAACCCCAAGTTCCCCTCAGTGCCACCCCCTGCCATGGGCAGGGACCCCTTCCCACGGTTGCTCCAGGTCCAACCTGGCCTTGGACACTCCCAGGGACGGGGCAGCCACAGTTTCCCTGGGAAACCTGTGCTGAGAACAGTCATGGAATAGAATCATGGAATCCTTCAGGCTGGAAAGCCCCTCTGAGACCCCCGGAGTCCAACCATCCCCCAACACTGCCAGGGCCACCCCGTCCATGTCCCCAAGTGTCACATCCACAGGGCTGTTAAATCCCCCAGGGATTAAACCCCCCCTGCCCTGGACAGCCCTTCCCAGGAGGAATTCTCCCAACATCCAACCTAAACCCCTCCAGGGATGGCGACTCCATCAGGAAAACCCAAACCAATTCCAAACCAGGCCCCTGGCACTGTGAAACCTCTCAGGCCTTCCAAAAGCTGCCAAAAATGGGCAAAAGCCCCTGTTTCAAGTCCCTTGGGGCTAAACTGGAATTACAACCTCAGAGACCCCTCAGGGTCCTCCTGGGGGTCCCCACAACGCCCTCCTGTGCACTGGGAGCTCCTAAATCCAGACTAAACTGGATATAAACACACACATGGAAAAAAACCCTTCTGGAAATGAGACATGGAAATGCCAGTAAATCCCTGTTTTTGATGGATATCCCACGAGCACTGTCAGGGAGATCCCATTTCTTAACATAACCAAGCAATGAGCACCACTCACCATCTCCTGGGTGATTCACTGCCTGGATTTTGGATGGAAATGAACCCTTGAGGGAAAGAATCATGGAATATCCTGAGCTGGAAGGGACCCACAAGGATCCTGAGCCCACGACAAGAAGCCAGGGTGGGAGAGGAGCTTTATTAGTGCTGGAATGATGGGGACATGGGAAGTTCTGGGAATTCTTAAGGCACTGTGAGAGGGTCCAGAGCACTGTGGGCACACCCCACCCCCCCGAGGGGCTTTGGCTGCTCCAGCCTTGGCACAACCTGTGGATTTGGGCCCAAACCTGCCCTGTGCAGAGGGAAACAATCCCATTTCCCCCCAAACTCAGGCACTGCCACATCGGGATGAGCAGCTGCTCCAGGCACAGAAATCCCCTGGGTGAATAAACCTTCCCAAGGCTCCAGGAACTCCAGTGTCCCCTTTTCCATGGACACACCCCTGACTTCTCATCAGTCCTTTGGAATAAACCCCCTGGTGCACTGAGCAGGGTGGGCACGGTGGGATGGCACTGGCACAGGGAGCAGGAGCCCAGCCCAGCCCCTTCCCAGGGATTTGGGGATTTATCAGGAACACCACGTACCGTAAGCAGTGCTGTGTGATCCCACTCCTGCTCAGGGAGCCTCTGGAGCTGTGCACACGGATGGGGACTGGGCTGGAGCAGCCTGGAGCATCCTCCACACCTCGGGGTCACAGCTGGCAGGGCTTGGGGTGATCCTGCTCACCTGGGGGGAGGCAGGAGGTGTCACAGAGCTCCAGGGACCCCCAGGGCCCCCACTCCACTTCCCAGGACACACTGGGATGTCCCCACACACCACTCCAACCACTGTTCTGTGCACAGGATTTCCTGGATCCACCTGAACTCCTGCTGCCCAAACTCTCCACGTAACTCGTCATCACCCAAACCCCCAGGGTTTTCCCTGGGATCTGGGATACAGCCCAGTCCCTGCCAAGCAGCTGGAACACCCCCAGCTCAGGGAGCACATGGAGCAGGAAGGTTCAAACCTCATGGGCACAACACGAAGGGGAGAGGGGACACAGTGTCACCGAGGCCAGGGCTGCACTCACTGCAGGGATCACATCCCGATTTCCACGCAATTATGGAATGGTTTGGATTGGAAAATCACTCTGAGGCCCCCCCAGGTCCGACCATTCCCCAGCACTGCCAGGGCCACCACGTGTCCCCAAGTGCCACAGGGATGTTAAATCCCGTGCCAGGGCTGCACAGCCCTTTCCATGAGGAATTTCCCAGTATCCAACCTGCCCCTCCCCTGGCACAGCCTGAGCCGTTCCCTCTCCTCCTGTCCCTTGTTCCCTGGGAGCAGAGCCCGACCCCCCCCGGCTCCCCGCTCCCGTCGGGAGTTGCAGAGAATCCCAGGCGCCCCCTGAGGCTCCTTTTCCCGGGACGCTGCTCCGTGGGGCTGATCCCGGCACTAGGACCCGGCTCCGCTGCGGATTCTGCGCCCTCCCGGCGGCACCGCGGCACCGCCGCCCCCGCGGGTCCCTCCGGCTGCGGGAGGGATCCGGGATGGGATCCGCGATAGGATCTGGGATGGGATCCAGGATGGGATCCGCGCTCCGCGGCAGCGCCCGGACACGCCAAGGACGCGGCGGGAGGTCAGTGGATTTCGGCTCGTCCCCCCCCCGCACCCCCGGGACTCCCGGCCGATTCCAGGGGGGATCATTCCCAGGGGAGCTGGTTTAACCGTGTCCCTGCTCCGCTCCATCGCCCGGGGCACGGGAACACAAATCTGCTCGTTCCCTGCGGGACTTCGCTCGGTGCCCCTGGAATTCCTGCCCGCAACCCCCTCGGATCCTGCTCCGAGCAATTCCCAGGCTTTAACTTCCCTCCCTCATTCCCTACGGAATTCCTGGCCAGCCCCTCCTCAGAGGAGGAGGGCGGGGAGGGGAGATACCTGGGGCTGCGAGTCATTTCATAATCCATAAACGCCAATCCATCAGCCCCCCGTGCCTCCATAAACCGCAACCCATGGAAAACCCCAATCCACGGAGCACCCGCCGGCAGAGCACTGGTACCCAGCTCACACATCCCCGCCGCCCTCACCACCCGTGTCCTTCCCTGCTTGCCATTCTTCAGGCATTTTTCGGCAAACACGGCAGACTGGAAAACCCGGGAATGGGTGTGAAACCCCCACAAATTTTTCCTTTGGCGGATCCCGGGTGGAATCCGGGGCTCTGGAGCAGCAGCGCGCGCTGCCCCTGGACAGCTCCAACAGCTCCTCGGACTGGAATCCGTTAAAATTCCTTGTTTCCCTCCCCAGACACACCGGAGGGATTCGATCCTCGCGTTTATTCCCGCAGCCCTGAGGGAGGCGACAGGCGCCGCCCGGCTGGTGTTTGGGAATGCGGGGAGGAAGGAATGAGGGAACCGCTCCAAGGTCACCTGGGCAGGTGCTCAAAGCCCCCGCACAGACGTTCCCAGCGCCGGGAGAGCCCCACGGGGATCCAATTCCCGATGGAAACACCGATGGAAACCCCAGAACGCGGCGTGGAACCGGGGCCCGTCCGCGGCACCGGACCCGGGAACGGCGCTGGAATGTCCCTGCCGGCCCTTCCCACGCTGGAATTCCCCCGGGAATACACAGGTACGGGCCCACCCACCGCTTAATTAACCAGGGTTTGTTAATTTCACTAAGGGAGTTAATTGCTCTGATTATTAAAACTGTGCTGACGAGGGTGCACAGTGCTCTGACAGAATTCCCAGCAGGCAGAATTCCCTGCTGGAAGGTGCTGGGCCTTCCCTGGATCCAGGACCGGGAATACCCGGCCGTGCCCCCCCCGCTGCTCCCCCTGCCAGCCCTAATGAGCTCCCCTCAATTAGCCCGGGCACTAATTACCCCCGGATCAAACCTCCCACACCGCAATCCCGAGGGACTGGGGGGCTCCCCATGGAGGGGGGAAGTGCCCCCACCCCTATCGCCAACCACCCTCACACAGACCCCCCTAAACACTCCTAGATAACCCCCAGCACCCCCACAGAGACCCCAAGAACCCCCCCAGTCCCCCAAACATCGCTGTGCCCCCCACGGCCCCCCCGAAACCCACACAAACCCCTCACACAGACCCCAAACACCCCCTAGACTCCCTCAGACACCCCT
>WEIV01005809.1:6078-18515 GCA_013390005.1 Calyptomena viridis | reverse complement strand
TACTTCAGGCTTGTATGACATTTTAAAATAACTGTAAAGAAATTGAATTCTGGAGACAAGTATTTTGATTAAGGATATTTTAATTGATTCATTGGGCTTTGAGTCAGGTTATGAAATTTTTCTTCATTAAACACTTAGAATAAAGAGGGGAGACATATAAATTATACTGACTGGGTCAAATACATCATTAATGTGTTTTTGAGAAGCCCAACAGTCCTGTGTCGTATCTGCAGAGGAGACCTTTCCTCATTTTCAGACTTGAAATGAAATAACCTACTGCAATTAGTCTTTCCATAATAGTGAGATTTTTCTTAGGCTTTTGACCAATATTTATGTAGCATTCCATTCACAAGTAAATAATACAAAAGGAAAAATAAGTAGGTGTGAATGTCTTGAGGCACCAGAACCTTTACGCAAGTCCACAACTTGTAGTGGTAACCGGGGAATAATTCAATTGTCCTTCAATGGGACAGATTATGTGCTTGAAGTTAATCCTGTGTTTTACAGAATTAGGGCTTTAGTTATTTAGTTCGTGTTTATATTATCAAAGTACGGTCACTTTCCTTATAGAAGATTCTAGATGGTATGTTTTAGAGCTAGCAAGTGGTACCAAAATATGTTCATTATAAGACCACAACATATCCTTATTTGGTATTGAAATGATACAAACCAGTTTGATTTCAATCTCTTTGTCACTTAAGAAAAAAAGTTGGTTCTTCAGTGGAATAGTGGTTCATGTAGAAAGCAAATTTTAGATCAGTAAGACAATAGGGTAAGAAATCAGTGAAATACTTGCATCTGGTAGATAAATTTTTTTTTAAATATTTTAAATTACTTTTTCTTTCTAATATTTGTTTGCTGATTATAAATTGAATTGAAAGCTTTTTTTTTTTTTTCAGTAACACATACTATATATTAAATAATTTGCAAGAGGATTCCAGCCCATGCTAAAAGCATTTCTGGACACACTGCAGAGAGTTTGGTTAATATTAGTAACAATAAATCCAAAATATTTGGAGGCACACACTCCATATTTGTTAGATTATAGATTCTAAATGACTGGTAATAGATTCAAGTGTAGAGCCAAATAAAGCTGCATTACTCATAAGCATATGTATCCTCATATTCAAATGTTGTAAATCCAGTTAAGCTTCAGCCCTTCTTAGTTCCTCATTCATGAGATGATACCTTTACAGCAAAGGCAAATAAGTAAAAAGTTTCTTTTACCACAAATTAAAAAAAACCCACAACATTTTTTAAATATAAGTTTGAAGTTAGTCTTCCACAGATAGCCAATTAAATTATGCTAAAAATGACATTTTTAATTAAACACCAAGGTAAGCATAAATGGATTTCAAAATAATTAATCAAACATCAAAAAATTGAAACCTTTTTCTGCTTGAGCAGCAGAAATGAAAGAACCAGTCTTCAGGTCTCATAGAGATTCAATCTAATTTAATTCTCTGTCTTCTCTAAATAAACATTCCTAAAACCTTTTTTTCATCTGGGGGAATAAGGATGAGAGGGGTAATCAATATTTCTAGCATTTTAATTAAAACCGTTAGTGGAATAAATCCATTTAATTATCAGTTAATGAAATACAAGGTCATTTACCTGACAGGAACTTTGAAGGTGGATTACTAGCTGGAATAAAGTAGAAGAACCCAATGTCACAGCCATTTAGCTTCTGTCAAATTTAAGGTTAAAATCCTTTTAGACTGTTTAACCTATTCTCTACCATTTTCTATTATGTATGTCAATTGGCAAGAAGAAATACATGATCAAAACTTACCTATCTTTAATTTTTTTCTAGTTTCTGCCACACTTCTAGACTTTCTTTTCCATTTTTTTGTCTAAAGAGATGCAAAATGCCAATGAATTCTGGGGTATTTTGACTTACTGCAGAAGGTCTTACCCTTGAATGAAATTAGCATACTATGTTTAAAGATCATCAGGAAATTATTAGCAATTAAACAAACTAAATACAAATGTAGCCAGTGTATATCTTTATTGGCAAGAAATATTGAGTACATTTTTACATTATGTAATGAAGTAAAATTGAATTCCCTTACTCATTGTCATTTTTGTAAGTCACATTTGCCAAATTAGCCATAAACCTCCAGGAAACAAAAATAATAGTTATCATTCATAGTTATCACTTCATAGAGGATTTTAGCTATGTATTTTCATAACTTAATAAAAGTAATCATTCTTAGCAAAAAGACATAAGGTGCCATATGTCACACACCTTCTATTTTTAGTAAATACAGAAGTGTTCCAGACGTTTAAAGTTCTACTTCAGAACATTCAAACCCTATAGGGTACAATACTGTCCATAACTTTAGTGTGTAAGGACAAGTGTGAAGATGAGGGAGGTAAGGTTTAGTATCTTTCACCAGACCACTTGCTAGAGTCAGAAAAAGAATTAAGAATTAAGAAAGCTTAAGGGATGGCTCTCAGCACAACCCAAGATAGGTGGCTGTTTGTTCTAGACATGACCCTGCTGTTTGCACCTGCCTGTGTCTACGTCATGGGAAACCTGTAACTACAAATGATTAACTTGATGTAGAAGGAGTGGCAGCTAATACAAGAGGGCAAAATACACTTCCCACAGGGAATGAAAGAGACTTGGTATTCCCAGTCCTTCCTTCCTGCAACAATACTGGAGAAACAATGCTGACATTTCCAGTTCCAGCCCAAGTTAATAACTGAACTCTATATTGTCCTGGCTTCCTCATGATAAGAGGAGGCTATATTGTTCTTCGAGCAGTAAAATTCATTGATTCCTCTGAGCTTGCTTTCAAACTTTTCTTTGCTTGCAAACCCATATCATGATAGTTATATTACAGCATCTATTCCATATCTAAAAAGTATGTAGAATATTAGTGTCTGAAATTCTTGTCTTTGAAATTATGAGTTGAGATATGTATTAATTTTTGTCACATAATTTGTAAAAGCATGTTTTGCTTGCTTGAAATAATAATTAGAAAATGGCCATTGACTTTGACAGAATACAACCCATCCTTCTTTTTCTATGTTTATTTTGTTAGAGGTGCTAGAAGATTTTGACCCCTTATAAAGACCTCACTGGGATAAAAGAAAAAGGAGAAACCTTCAAGATGTCATGAATGCAATGCACTTTAGTCCCTGTATAGTTCTTTTTACTGAAAGTCACGAAACTTCTTTTACACAACTGTTTACAAAAGAAATCACTGTGCCAAAGAAGGCCATCATGCCTACTACACTGACCAGTTTAAGAGGTTGATTTCCATATGTTAAAACTGATGGCTTTAGTAGGTTCAGAAGGTGTTTATTTATAATATTATATAGCAAGTGTGTGTTTTAACTATGTTAGGACTGTTTCAAACAGTTCATTTTTAAAAAGAGTCTGAACGAGTTTACATAAGGAAACTCAGAAGTGGTGGTACAGATGAATGAAGATATGATATAATTTCTGGTCAGTTTTTCTTAGCTTTTATTTGGTATTTAAAAGGGAAACATGCCTATTTTAACTTTATGGTAACAGGACTAATGAATAGTATAGTGTTTGTACAATCCATTATCCAAACTTCAGGCTCATGTAGGTAGTACAGCAAGATGTGAAAGCAAGTAGGAACTCTTTTTTCACCCAAACCCAGCAACACCAAATTACTGCAATCAAGAGTGAAGTTTCTCATTGTACCATTCTGTTGTCTCCATTGCCCAACAATAGGGAGGATTTCTCTGAAACACTGAATGAGCAGTATAGGTAGAGCCAGCTATGTCATTATGTTGCAGTGATGACCTGAGAATGATATTCCAATGGGGCTGTAGAGGAGCTAGTCTTTTGCAAAGTTGTTTCATGTTCTACAAGGAACAAGGCTTCTGTAGGTCCTTGATCATTGTGTGGTGACCCACTACACTGTGGGTTTTTCACCTCCAGATGAGTCCACCTTGATTCTCAAGGTGCTGCTTAGAATTTTTTTAAGCACAGTTTTTACATGTTTTGTTCTTGTTTCTTTGTTACTTACCATGGGAAAAAATATGTAGTTAAATTCAACCAAGTAAATAAGAGGAAAAAATATTTGTGGTTTCATTCAGCATTACATGTAAATCTGAATATGCATAGACCCAGAATAACTCTGTATTATGAAAATCACTGTTTGAAAAATGTCACATTGCTTTATAAAAAACAATGGTTTCCTGACCACTTGAGTTGCTCAGATATAAATCAGGACAGATTTTTGCCTATATATGTTTGTTTCAGTATAGCTGTGGTTTTGCAGGTTATAAAACATGTTGAATTCAACAGCACACCATGGAAATCACTCAGCAAAGTATTCTTTTAGCTGTAATGCCCTTTTACTTATGGGAAGAGCTGTGAAAATTCCAGAATATATCCTGCAGAATCCCACAAAACCTGGAAAATTACACCAAAGAGATCTAGGGTTTTTTAGCTGGAAGAATTTTAGATTCAGTATCTGGAAAGCCTTACATTTGAGATCTGTGTGTGTGCTATGAATATGAAACCCAATGCAGGATTTACTCATGAAGAAAAAGTGCTTAAAATTGATTTAGTGAATCTTTCCAGTCTTAAAGAATATTTTTTGTCTTCATGTTCCTTTCATTAAACTTCTTTCCCATTTAACAGAAGAAACAAATACAGCCCTGATGTGACATTGATTTGGTACTTCAAAAAGGATGTACTCTTTTCTCTGCACATGTACATGCTGTCTTTGAGACCTGCAGATATTTGGATGCAATATGAATAGAGTATATAGTTCTTTAACATCATCCATTCCTTTCGCTACCAAATGCAGTGGAGGTTCAGAATGTGCAGAAAGTGTAGAAACAGATCTAGGTTTAACTGTATGAATATCCGATTGTATTATTCAAGCTAAAACATCCAGCATTTTTTTATGAGAATTACATAACAATAATTAATATATGTCCCACCTATACGTATTGAGAAAGCAAACAGAGGAAGTAAAGTGAGTGGAGTGGATCAGAAATCTTTTTTTTTGGTAATAATGAGGCTGGAGAAATGGAATTTACCATAAAGAAAAGCTGTCAGGATCATATGGGTAAATGCATAGCAGAAGGAAAGGATTAAGAAGATAAAGGTATCTTTGCATTGTATGGAAATGTATTTTGAAAGATACCGATGTTAAATTTTATTTAAAGAAGGTTTCTAAGCTGGAGCTCTGCACCATTTAATTTCACAGGCTTGGATGAAGTTCCTTGTGTTATTTATGTCTGGGAATATAGTATGATTTTAAAATAACTTTTAACTTCGGAGGCAAAATTTCAGTCCAGAATCAAAAAGAACTTGTCTGTATTGAACCAATATTCCTGTATTTGGTTTGAATCCCTTGTTCCCTTGCTTGTGGAAGTTCTCTTGGTTACAGAGCTTGTACAGCAGTAAATGGGACCTGCTGTGCAGAAAGGCTGATGTTGAACCATCTCAATTGTATCACTTCAGCTCTGCAGTTACTTAGTGTCTCAGAGGTGATGGCACTTTTGACAAAGTAGGACAAAAAGTTTCAGAGCAACAGGCTAGTTCTTGAAGATGTTGTTTAAGGCTCTGAGCAAACTCAAGAAAACGTTCAGTTCATGTTTGCAAACATGTTTGCAGTCATTGGCTGAGTTATGCTGGGGAGCATCATGATGTTAAAACAAGCATGAGTGAAAGCAAAGCTAGTCCTGTTGACAGAATTTGGTTTTGAAATGCCAGCTCATACTCTTTGGGCTTCTGCCATGGAATTATTTGTAAACAGTGAATTGATTACAACTGAATTATTTTAATTTATAAACTGACTAGATACACACATGTATAATATACATATTATATATGTGTATTATGCCTGTATATATACAGGCAAAAGTTTTGAAATATTATGTCAGCTTTCTTAATATTTTAGATATTCTTAAGAAATCCTTCCCACCATTTTAAGTGTTCAGCTAAAATAAGGATGTACACTTTATATGTTTACTTCTCTTTTTAAAATATCTTGATATATTTAAGAAAAAAGTATTGGTATGTTGTATGATTTACAGTCTTTCAAAAAATAACATAGTCATAACTCTGCAGTTTTTGTGATGCATGAAGATCAGATTTTTTAATGTTGGTTAATGCTTTACTAATTAAAGTGTGCATGTTAATTAAAGCAGAGGCTAATGTTAATTACCTATATTAATGGAATCTCATGTAGCACCTGCCTGAAGCAATGGGTTCAATTTTCAAAATATCTCAATTAAGACTGAAACTTTTGATTTGCATCTAGTAGGGTTTCAATTAACTGCATTGCAAACTTAAATAACACACTTAAAGGGATAATATCACCAATCACATGCAGCATAGTGGAATTGGTCGGTTCAATTATTGACTACAGCTGCGAGAGCTTTCACAGTTGGTAGGTAAGTACTATGGTATTGGCAAGTCATTATTGTCTAGGGCTGTCATCACTTCTGTGGCTGTTGTAAGAGAGATGTTAAATTGCTGTACTTGGGTCTCACTGCAATTCCATTGTTGAGGGAAACAAAAATAGAATGATGTTTGCTCACATTCAGCATTTAACGGTGAAGATTCAGCTTGTTCCTCTGAAATAAATGACCACTGTTCCATGACATGGTAAGGCATTTTATCAAATGGGAAAAGAGCATTTGTGATAAAGTGCACAATGTTGCAGTGTACTTTTCAGCCAAGCCATGAGATGTGATTGTATTCCCAATCTCTGTTTCAGCCACCACAGCATTACGTGTTGACATAGGAGTTTTTAATGAGCAGCTTCAGGAAGCGATTAACAAAGCACTAGAAATAGATGCAATCATGCTGATTGGAAATTCTACCTAAGCTCCATAAATAAGACCATAATGTCCTGCTACCATACAACTTTCTAGGGTAATTATTCCTGATAGCTCCAAGACTTGAACTTTTAATCTGAGCCTACTCCAATAAAACAGTGATGGTTCAGTTACAATGGAACCAAGATCCCCCCAAAAGCATGCTAACTTTTGCTGGTTTGGACATTCAGCTGAAGAGTAAATGTAAAATTTTGTGCTCAAATGCAAATTTTGTTTGTACATGTCATGCAAAAGTATCTGTAAGCACAATTCCTATGTGGTTTCTGTGAAACAGACTATGATAAAGTCAGTTTTCAACCATACTCAGCAAAGAGAACCTGGAGCACAAGGTTACCTGTGTGGCTATATTTTCAGGATGTCTCATCTGTACCTATTTCTAAGGAGCCTGTGTCCCATGTCATGTTGTACAGTCATTAGATAGTTTAGAACTCATGCTTGTTTTTGTCTCTGAAAACAGATTATGGTCTATGGTAATCTGAGTGCCCAGAATCCTCACAGAATCCCCACTCAACTTTTTTTAATAGTCTAATGTAAACATGTATTTATTGTCTTATTTATGGTTCCTCGAAATGTGTATCTTTAAATTGAAACTTTCCCTTGACATATTTTTGTAGTAAATGAACTTCAGATTCTCTGAGTCAATATGCATTTTAGCTGCAGAAAAGTCATATTTTCATGGGTCAGGTATTAAACTAAAAAGATGCAGCAGGTATGATTATTATACTGTGGTATATTATTGTCATGTCAATTATACCTCCTAATGTTGTTTGAAAGAAAAATGTTAAATTCTGTGATTATATAGTCACATAAACATTTGTTACACACATGTCATCTTTTGACATCTATAACTTGAGATGTAGTAGGTTTCTGTGGCCAGATTTTTGTAGCAGCAGGGGGTGGGGGGCCTATAGGTGAGGCTTGTTTGAGAAGCTGCTGGAAGTTTCCCCCATGTCCAGCAGAGCCAATGCCAGCCGGCTCCAGGCCAGACCTGCCGCTGGCCAAGGCTGGGCCAGTCAGGAGTGACAGTAACGCCTCTGTGATAACATATTTAAGAATGAAGAAAAAGAAAAGTTAGGGGTTAGATGAAGATGGCCACCAGAGAGGAGCAGAGTGAGAAGTTGTGAACAACAATGCAGACACCAAGGTCAGTGCAGGAGGGTCAGGAGGTTTTCCAGACACCAGACCTGAGATTCCCATGCAGCCCGTGGTGAAGACCATGGTGGAGCAGCTCTGCCCCTGCAGCCCATGGGGGACCCACAGGGGAGCAGAGATCCACCTGCAGCCTGTGGAGGAGCCCACACTGGAGCAGGTGGATACTGGAATAGGGCTGTGACCTGGTGGGAGGCCCATGTTGGAGCAGGGTCCTGGCAGGGACCTGCTGACTTGTGGGGAGAAGAGCCCACATTGGAGCAGGATTTCCTGGTAGGACTTGTGGCCTGTGGAGGATCCACACTGGAGCAGCCTGTGCCAGAAGGATTGCACCTTGTGGAAAAGTGACCCACGTGGCAGCAGTTTGTGAAGGATTGTCTTCCGTGGGAGGGACCCCATGGGAAGCAGGGGAAGGACTCCTCTCTCTGAGCAGTGACAGAAACAGCAGCTGACCATAACCCTCATTCCCCATCTCACTGCACTGCTGGGGGGAAAGAGGTAGAACTTGGAAGGAGGGGGGTGGGGGGAAAGGTGTCTTTAAGATTTATTTTGCTTCTCATACTAAAGCTCAGATCCTGTTAGTAATAAGTGTAATTAATATCCCCACTTGGAGTCTGTTTTGCCCATGATGGTGATTGGTAAGGGATCTCTCATGGTCCTTAACTCATGAAATCCTTTGTTATATTTTCTCTCCTCTCTCTGCAGGGGGGAGTGAGAGAGCGGCTGTAGTGGGTACCTGGCATCCAGGCAGGGTCAAACCACTACAGGGATGATTTTGCTCTTCTCAGTCTCATTGCTTTTCCTTTCGAAATTAAAATGTATGTTCATATCCATTTAAGCTCCTGTCTAAACTTTAATAAAAATAGCCAAATATCTCCTGTTGGACTCTTGATAGTACAGAACACTGTAATGATAAATCTTGTATTAGTACAACAATTTTAACTACATTCTAAATGAGAAACAATACAGCCCCAAACAGTCAGTATCTCATGTAATGGTCATGTCTTTGATGAAAATCTGTTGAAATCATTGTATTTACAAGATTACTGAGATTAGGTCTCTCAGGGTATTAGTTGGCCCAAAGGCACTTAGCCAATTAAGGCTATTGGAAAAAATAGAAGCAATCCAACCTGAAGCTTTCTGAAAGGAATCTTTAATACCATTTACTGCTCTTGCTATAAAGGGACTATAATATAGCACTTCCAATATCCTAAGCATGCTTCACTTGGTTTTATTTAACTAGGGTGTTTTTGTAAAGTATGAGAGAGAGAGAAAAGTTTAATTTATTGTTCAAATTACAAAATGATATTACTTTAAAAGCACCCTGAATGAGCAATTCTACAGTATTATTTTATTAGGGAACAAATAAGAAGACAGACTTGAAAATATGGGTGGATTTTTGTCAATGGTGATTTGGAAGGCACAACTGTAAAATTTTTATTCTTACATTTTGATTTTCATACTCTTCCTGGAATGTTTTCTCTCTAAGTTAAGACTTTAGGTGCTTTAGCCAAATCAGCTGTGCAGGTTTGGCTTTGGAGTCATAACAAGCTTGTAACAAAGGTCTCGATGAAGAGTAAAACTAGAAGTACACAGAATACAGTCTGTTATACCGTGGCACTTTCAATAGTCATGGGCTAGAACATGGGGTGTATTTTTGAAAAGTTTGCATGAGACCCAGTCGTGCAGTCTTTGCTTTGGAAAAATTCCCTTATATACTGTGGAAACCTTACCTAAACAAAATATCTAAAGAACTTGAGCACTGGATATTGTCTTTACTTTTAAAGTTATTTTTGGAACTTTGACACATATAACATAGATGTGAATCAAAATCTACCTTAAAGTGCTGAGATAAAAGGTTTCCACTAAATCTTGCCTTGGTAATGCAATGAAGTATTATCACATTATAGTCATTGTCAAACTAAGGTGTCTAACATGTTTCTGAAAAGGCAACATGTGTGAAAAAAGGACATTTTTTATTGTTAGAAAAGAGATACCACTTTTCTTGGATTTTAGGGCTTTAATTGTTCTGTTACTTTGTCTTAGTCTCAAACAGTGTCTCTATATGAGTGGATCATATCTTAATACTTTATACGTATATGTAAACTGACTTTTTAAAAATAATTTTATCACATCTGGTTTTACTGCATGTTGCTGCATGTCTCTAGAGGCACACAGAATTTTTATTTTCAAGTAAATTTATATTAGTTACAGTCTCCAGCTGTTTTAGATATAGAATCATTTCCTGTTGGTACAGTTTCTAGGACAATTCCTTTTTTTTCTTCTCAAAAGAATGAGAAATTTAATTTAACAAAGACATCCTATAATTGCCTTTGTATCTAGCAAGGTATCTAGGAATCTTAATATTTTATTTTATTTAAAACATCTGTCTACATAATATCATATGACTATACAAGCCTATATCAGCCTCCTGAAAGACAGCTGCTGCCACTTTTATTTAATTTATAAGAGACCAACAAAATTGCTCCTTAAGATAAAGCCCGTCTGCCACTGAGTCATATATAAAAAAATTTTTGCAAGATGAAAATTGCTTGCATTTACAGTTCTTGTTAAACTAATCTAGGTCTTTTTCAAATTTAGAGGCATCGTTTTTCCTTTTTTCTCTGTTCCCTCACCCCCACACCAGTCACTATGGAAACATAGGAACTTTACATATACTTTTTTTAAAAGCTCATTTTTTTGAGATTGAAGGCACATTTCTTTTAAAGATGAAATGCAAACTAGAGTCACATTTTAATTGCCTGCTTGTGGGATCTGTTTATCTCCTGCTATCTTCATTTTCACAAACATTTGGTGTGAATTATACCAGTTGGAATTTTCATGCAGTTTTTCAGAGAATATATAGGGGAAGTGATAATGTCAATATAGATCTTTATTCATTTTGTGTTACTAAGCTTTGTTTGCAGTGATTGTAAACTGTTTCTTTGTGTGAAGCAACTCAAACTGAAAAGAAAATATTTAATAGATAGTATCAATTTAGGCACAGCAGCTGTCCTAGAAAAATAGACATAGGCATTTTACAGTATGTCTAAATAAGACAAGTTTACCTTTTCCAGGCAAGTAATCAAAATATTCCTTTTTGGAGAACTAAGAGTATGAAAGGAAAATGTTTATCGTTCCCTACTGGCACACAGTTATGATTGACAGGAAAAACCAACATGTATGCCACATGAGACATCTTGTTCAGGAACTTTCAGGAGGGTAGTAAATTGGTGTTGGCACAAACACAAAAAAAATAAAATGACTTGATTCAGCAGTTTTCCATTCTAAATCCCCAGGCTCAAAAGAAAGAAGTAAATATTCATCAAATGATCAAAATTTATATTGATTTTTATTCTGCATTAGCAGCTCAAAGTCAAGATTCTTGACAGGGTGGATGTTGGTTTGAATGATTCTCTTTGAAATAAGGATACAGGCAGTGGGCTGAGTGCTACTGTGCATTCCTGAACCATAGGAAAAAAACTGTTAGAACCCTAGGAAGCTAAATTTTTTAAAGAATAGTATAAAGGGATGATTGTTCTGTACTGTTTTGATAACTAAATTATTGCTATTAGTATGTAAAGTAATTCTTGTTACTACTTTACTCCATCCTTTCCATTATCATCTAAGGACAACTTTTCTATAGTACTTCAAAGGGCAATGGTAGTTCACGTACTATAGTAACTGAGTTAATATCAGTACTTCCCAGTAAAAGAAGATGTTAGAGAGTTAGTCTGGCAGAGAAAAGGAAGCAAAGATTGCATCTGCACATTATACATCTTTAATTTTGCTGTTTGTGCCAGGGAGTAAATAAAGATCTGGGGGGATGGGGTGAGGGAGGAGGATGGAAATCCAGGGAAAGAGAATGTAAGTGTGAATGCAGCACTGAAACACAAATGTGATGACTGTGATTACCGAGCTGTGAGATTTAATGAGAAAGCCCATATTAGAGTGAAGTAGAAAATCATAACCATCACCTCTAGTCTATACAGGTATAATTGGATCTCATCCCCTAACAAAAGTAAATAAATAAGTTAGAGACATTTTTAACAAAGTTGAATATATTGAGAATAAAAGGGAAGGTTATCTCCATTACTGTACTGTTGCAGGATACTTTTTTTCTTTTAAAGTTTCTCAGCTTGCATTAAAATGAGATTCATTGTCATAAAGTGGGAGAAAATAGTCTGTGGGGGGATTAAATAAGAAGTAAAGTAAGGCAGAAATACTGTAACTGTCATAGTGTTAGCAAATTTCCCAAATGTCCTGGATGCTTACAATTCAGCAAACATCTTTTAGAGCATAGCTTTAAAATTAAATTTTACAAACATTATGGGTAATGCTTTAATAGTATGCAAATTGCAATGAAGTCAGCAGTGGCAAAGCTGACCTCTTAGCAATACAAATATTTTATGTTTAAAACAGTTATCTTTTTACAGTTCCCTCTA
>WEIV01005808.1:19882-79218 GCA_013390005.1 Calyptomena viridis | reverse complement strand
TCATAAAATTTCTGTGCTCTGTCTGCCAGACAAAAATATTCAAAAGTACGTAGAAACCAGAAGGGATGCCTGTCTCAGCTGGCACACCTGATGGCTGCAGTATTTATACCAGATCAGGTAAATTGACCTTGCATGGAAGTCCTACCACAGAATAAGTACAATAGAAATTTTTCATGATCAGGATAAATAGTTGATTATTTCTCAGCTCATGGGCAATATTTTTCAACTGTTCTGAATGAAATAGAGTCCTATTGAAGTAGTGAATTTTTTAACAACCACATAAATCATGGATAAAAAGGCCTCTCTGTCCAGCAATGAAAGGGGCTGGAGAGCCAAACATAGATGGTGAGACTCTGCAGAACATATTGAGGATATGTTGAGATCTTTCCTCTTGAAACCCTCAAGGACTGTGTTCCATATAGGCATATATATGTAACTATATATGCCTTCATCTATGTAACTCCTACAGTCCTGCTTTCATTTTGGTCTGCCACTGAATTATCTACCTATACACATAGACGCACACAAGTGAGCCAAATCCTGTTGAAATTTGTATGCCTTGAGGACCTGATACAAAAGTACAAAATTTCAGTGGTTCCTTAAATCAAATGACTAACATGAAAATATCTCTAACAGTTATATACTGGAGTACTAATATTGTTGAGATTAGGAAGGGCAATCTCTTAGTTTTCTAGTTAATAGAAAACTTCAAGATGGACAAGGAAGGGAGGGAAGAAGGATCAGATCATCCTTTTCACCACTCCACAGAGAAAATGGTCAGTGAGCCATTCATTCTGTACTGAACCACAGTTTATTTTGCCACACATTCTGCAATGCGTAATCTGGAAACCACCAAGTCCAGCAGACTGTCCTTCATCTCTGCATCTCTTTTCATCCTTTAGAGATTTTCTGTTTCACCTAGGTTCACCTGAAGTCCAGAGAGTTTCTGTGGGTTGATGCTGGGGGGGATAACGAAAAAGAGGAAGAGAGCACCAAGTTTATGTGGACTATAAGACATAAATAATGTGAATCAATGTTCCATGCTTTTGGAGATACTAATAAATAAGAAGGACACCATTGCTAAGAATGCCTTAGTTTTCCTTAGCCTATGAACAACGTGAATGGGGAGAGGGTTTTGTTGCTGATTTTTATTTATTTGTTGTAGGTCAGTATGATGCATTATCTCTCAGGGTGAAAAAAATTAAGTTGTAAATTACCATGCAGAGCCATGCTGAGGTGGTCTGTTGTGCATTCTTTTCAGAGGCAGAACTATATTATTTCCTTTCCTTTCTTTTTCTAAATGTCTGATTAATAGAGATTATGTATAGGATGAAAAGAAGTGACAAGAAGTAAAGTTCACTGTTTAGGAAGTGCTGAGTTTTAGGAATACTGAGATCTGTATTTCTTTTTTGCTATTGCAGGTAACTACTTGGCAGTGGTAATCCCTGAAGGTTTATTAGGACTGGCCTCATTCTTTTCTTAGAGACTATGGTTAGATAAATAGAAGGTAAAAAGAGTGTGTAAATTTGCAGTTCATGACATTAAAACAAGTCTGAGCCAGAAATAAAAGTTGTGTTTAGCCTTGATTCTTTATAAATTTGTTCCGATCATCTGACCTAAGCATTACTATTAGCACAGCTGAATTCGTGGAGCATGTATTCAAAGCAGGCTTTGATATTGAAACTAAATTAAAATTGATTTTGTAATGGGAATATCTTATACTTCTTCCCTATTTAAAAATTTCAATTCAAACTAAGTGGCTTGCATTTGACAAGTCAAGGAAATCAAATAATTTATATATGATGGCGGGCAAGATCATAATAAAGAACTATGTGGACACAAAGGTATTAATAAAAACAAAAAAACATGTAGTACACACCACATACTGTTCTTTCTTTTGCAATTGTGCCATTGCTAGGCAACTGAAAATGGATGAATAATAGATTTCAGATGTATATCTATACACTTACATTAGGCCTCATTTGAAGGCTTAAGAAAGGGATTTGTGAAAAACTATCATTATCTTTCTGATCAGGGTCCAATGCATCTTTACTGCCAATAAGAATAAGAAAATATATTTTTTCTAACAGGAAAAACTTGTGTTGATAGACACCACAATGTACATGGATTTTTTAAAACAAACAGACTTTTGTATGGTAACTGAGCATTTTCTCAAATTTTAATGCTGGAATTTTTTAGTCACCATATCATGACATTTTACAAGCTATGCATCCCATAGTCAAATCATCATTGGTGACTAATCAGTAGCTACATTTAAAAATATCAGTAAGATTTCCGTCAATAAGGATTGTATGTGGCTTTAATAGGTGGAAACTTTTTACTAAAGTAAATAATCTAATGGCCTCCGTCATTTATATTTGAGTTGTTCAAATAACTGCATTTTCTACATGCTTCAGCAAACTCTTAAATTCTTACTTATAGATATGTTTGACAATAAAGGAAGAGAGACTACTTTAGGAATACTAGAAGTAGCTGACAATTCACATTTTCTCTATAGCCTGCTGCTCCTTCAAAAAAGGGGAAAAAGAAAAAAAAATCTAGTCCCTTGATAATTAGTACCCTTTGTCAAAGCTTCAGTTACAGTTTGATGAAAAAATATTCCTAAATGTCAAGAACCATGCAGTCTGATAAATATGGATGACATTTAAAAAGCAGAGGAGGCTGTTCTAGAAAAGCGGAAGAGGCAAAAAGAAATGTAATATGTATTTATGTTCAGAAATAGTTTTTCTACCATGTATTCTCCTCATGTATTGACTATTTTGTACTCCTAGTTCTGTTTTTCACCCCTTTGGCCACTTCATCTTGTATCAAATGTCTCATCTGCATTTTGCAGTGTTTCTTCTGTAGAAAACAGTACATTTGAATGACCCAGGCCTTTCCACTTGTAATCACTCAGTATAATTGATTGAAAAGGCAGAGTCAGAGAACCCTCCAAATATTTTAATTTTTCAGAGTTGCTTAAATTTAGCAAAAAAGTGACACCCTGAGAAAATGAAATGGCATGTACTCATAAATTTCTAACTGTGTGATACAGATCAATCACAGCGCTCAGTGATTACTCGTTAAACAAGTCTGTCTCACAAGCATATTCAAAGGAATTGACTTGCTGAATGTTAACAAACTGAAGGGGAAGATCTTTTGCTTCTAACAAGTTTGAAAACTTTCTTGTTGGAAAGTCCTTTTTTTAGCAGATTGAAGCAGAAAGCTAGGTACTCCATATTGCCTGTGCTAGATGGGAAAAGTATCTCCTACTACAGTCTTGGTCAGAACAACATTCAGTAAGCAAGCTGTAACAGAACAGAAGATTGTCATGCAATAAATAGCTAATTGAAAAGTAATGTGCAGGGAGAAAGAATTAAGTGACCAACCTTCTCAATGACAAGGTTATAAACATGTGTCAGTGTGTCTGCAAAGAACAAGAGAGAGGGACTTTAATGAATTCACGATCTTCATTTCCTGGTTTATCATACTGGCAGAGCTGGGAGCATCAAGAATGTAAATGCAGTCAAACATTAAATCCCCATCTCATTCAACCAGCAGTGGCAGGGTCTAGATACTATATAAGTCTTCTGACTTATTTTTCAAAAACTGGCTGTACAAACATCCAGGTCCCATCTATACTGTTAGCAGTAGCATACCTGGACTACACTGCCTAGTTACTACCTGTCATGGCACCCTTTACTCCCTGAGGTACCCCCCTCACTGTGAGTTGCTCAAACAAGTCTACTTTTGTAAAACTTCAGTAGCAACTAAGAAAAACCTAGCTGACCATATTACAAAGTCTCCTGGGAAATTTTATTTCTGCACCTATTTTATGTCCAAAACTATGTTTGACCTATTAATGAATGTCAGATATGTGTCTTTCCTATTTAATTGAAATATATGAGAATCTAAAAATAAATACTTACCAAATTGTCTTAACAAGATCTCTCTTAACAGATCTTGACCCTTATTATAGATGTTGAAATAGCTTTCAGATGAAAGCAGTAATGTATAACAAATTTATCTCAGATATCAAATCACACTTTTCAGATATGATGAAACTACTGTGAGTTTATAATCTGAGAGATGTTGAACAGCTCATTAAAATTGCTGTCCTTTAACCAGTTCTAAAGCCTCCATCTGTTTGATGCATTTATCTCAGGTATGTCTCCAACAGTGACCACTTGAATTCCATATTACTTTGCACTGCTGGACTGCTATGATATCAAATCGCCAGTAACTGGGACTGAGAGATATGGACAAAAATTATGTGCAAGATCTCATGAGTGTCTGTGTCTATCCCTAAACCCATGAAAGCTCGAGCTACTTGGTGCCAATATGCACAGACATTCCCCTTTCCTGAGGTTTTTGATGGTTTTCAGTTTATTGCAAGACTCTATTTGTCCCGAGACTTCCCCACTATGCATGCTGAAGGGAAAGAAGAGCTGTTGTCATAATACTTTAATACTTTTCTTTGGACTGAGAGGGATACAATCTGGCCTTAGATAGAAATTTGATGCCTTATCAACAAATATCCTTTAAAAAAGGGATTAACATATCAACACTAAAAAGGTGCACAAAAGTCTGTGAAATAAAAGTTATGCATACAGATTTATATTTTTTCAACTAAGAAGTGAGGAGAAAAATGAAGGAAGAGAAAAAGTATTGGCAATATTGAGTTTGTGGAAAGACACGAATCTTCAAACCCTCTCACAAGGCATGTATCCAATCCTGCCTCTGTGTTTCTGAGTAAACACAGATGTTCTGCCAGCAATCAGCTAGTGTGCAGAGGTGTGACATTTTGCTGCAGTGCATGGTGTTTCATCATCTTCACTATGAGATGGTCTTGAAATAAGGACTTAAGACACCATTTTCAGCTGTGATCCTAATTGTTATTCTGGTCAGTTTCTGGTGAAATAAGGGAGAGCATTGCTACTGTTTTCAGGGAGACCAAAATTAGACCTTTTGTGACCCAAAGCATTGCAATTCAACAATACATCTATATATTCAGGTCATTTTATTTTCAGGACCATTCACAGTATGACTAATTTAAACGTTCTGTAACACAGACAAAATACTTTCAGTTTATCTATTAAAAGAAGCAGTGACATATCTGCAGTCATACATAGACACAGCAGTTGTTCAGCAGCTACATATTGTATTTTAAGTCATAACCTTGCTTATAAAAATTTCCTCTGCCCTTGTGTAGTCTGTTGTGTTGGTTGTGGGCTTTTGTTTTCATTGTTGATTTCTCAAGTGAGCTTTCCTTCTTGCACTGAACTGTTTGATATGCACAGCACAGCAGTACCTTTAACTGGAATAGTAGTTATACAGAGGGAAACGTGGTGTTGTCATCTCCCTTCCTTCTGGGAGTGCTTTGCAAAAATTGCTTTTCATGAAAAAAACCAGTGTATCTTCTTAAGTGTGTTGAAATTTAAGTAGCAAAAGACTAGGCAGAAGGTTATTTAAAATGTAATCCCTTTGTTTAAATATTCACATCCCTTAAAAAGAAAAATTTAAAAAAGAAATGCATGGTTAAAAATTAATATAATATAACTTTTTAAGATGCCATAGGTACTGTTTCATAAAACTAGGTATTTGAGAATGAAAGCCATCTGATTTTTTTTAGCATTGTCATCTTTTTCTAAGGCAAATATAAGAATATCTTTGTCTTCAGGAATAGCACTTCAGCATGAACTTTGAATCCCAACCCCCAGCCATTAGCTTCTTCCTAGATTAGCTGAGTGCATTGGGTCTATTTAACCATTAGCTTTTATTGAAGGATAGATGAATATCAGTCCCTGAAGAATAGTGAATTAGCTACTGCCTTGTAGCAAAGCATTTTCTCTTTTCACTCTACAATAGGTCTGCTATAAGCACAGCTTTTCATAATACAACTGGCAAGTAAAGTGGCAGGTCTGGAGAAGAAAATGGAAATCTTTTAGAAAAAAAGACTCTTAATGTGCAAAGGCTCTTGCTTTCATTTTAGTAACATTAGAATAAGGTGATCTTTCCAGAATAGACTTTTATGATAAAAGAATTTGACTGATGTTTAACTGGTCAAAAATATGTTCTAGTGACTTTTAAACAACATATGTTTAATAGCATATAGAAAAATTATAGCATCTCTTAGGAAAAAAACCCCAACAAACTAGTCCAAAATTGTTGAAATATGAAATATGGCCACATAAACCCTGAAACAAAGAAGATCAAAAATGTGGTGGAGAATACTTATGGTAAATGAATTTCTGAATTTCTGTTGCTGCATCTGTGTTTATCCCACTTATTTTCCCTTATTCTTTCTCTCCACATAAGGCCGACTAGAATTACATAATTTAAGAAAAAAATGATGAGTCAGAATTACTGGCTTTTTCCTTTATTTGAAATCTGAAATAAAGATATTAAAGCTATATTCTATTCCATGCTAGCTCTCAGATAAAGCTCACACAGATCTTGGATTTTTCTTTTAAATTTGAAATGATATTCATGCTCAGACAGCATAAATAACTCTCCATGTTTTCTTCAACAGACAACTAACAGAAAGAGGGAGGAAAGGAGCTACAGATGCCGATGCCTCAGTTACCTGATAACCACAGGACTGAAAACCTTCAAGGCAGACAACAGATGCTGTAAAGGTTGAAAAAAAACAGTGCTCTGAGCAC
This sequence comes from Calyptomena viridis, assembly GCA_013390005.1. Lineage (NCBI taxonomy): Eukaryota > Metazoa > Chordata > Aves > Passeriformes > Eurylaimidae > Calyptomena > Calyptomena viridis. The sequence goes on along the minus strand of WEIV01005808.1, from coordinate 72,553 downwards.
TACAATTTGTTTTCCCACCTTTTAAGCATTATGGCCCTTCAAATTTAGTCAGTCTGTATTTTAGTTAGAGAAAAAGAAACACAGGATTGGTAGCTTGCATTAGAAACAGAGAAACATGAGACAGCCTCAGGAGCGTAGTGAAGTACATATTCACAGACTCCAGCAATGATCAAGACAAGTGACCATATCCCAGTGGTGGAAAAAAGAGGTTTAGAGGAAATGTTCAGGCAGGAAAAAAGACTGATGTCCTGGGTTTATTTCTCCAGCAACTTGTCTTCACACATGACAAACTATAATTTTATATTGTTTTCACAGTAAGAGTTACTAATATAAGAACTTTTTAAAAATCACTGTGCAAGCCTGAAAAACAGAGGAGAGCAATGGTTTGGGTGACCTCTAATGTGCCCGGGGATGCTGGATTTCCTTTCATGTGAGAATTCCTGTCATCATCATGGCTGAGCTTCGTGAACAAAGATATGGGAAGGGCTCTACTCACACTTGCTGCTAGCTTGCTGATGGCTAAAAAGACCAATGTGGGATAGACAAATTCGGGAACAAAAGGCACAGCTAAAAGTCTCCTTAGGTGGTATTGACAAGGCACGGTTCTTTCTGTGTTGTCTTTTCTCCTCAAGGCTAATTCTACATGAGTTTTCAAAGGAGGCAGCAGCGTTATAGGTGGTGTGTCTCCACGTCTCCCCATTTGAAGCCAGAGTGGACCACTGGTGGTGATCAATATGGCCAAGTCTGAGGTGTTGTTTCAGGGAGTCCTTATATCTCCTCTTTGGGGCTCCTTTGTTGTGACAGCTGGTGGTGAGTTCACCATAAAGCACAGTCTTAGGGAGGCGGTGATCCTCCATCCTGGAAACGTGCTCTGCCCAGCGCAGTTGCGTTCTCAACAGCATGGCCTCACTACTGGTGACCTCTGCCTGTTCAAGGACAGTAGCATTAGTCACACAGTGAGTCCAGTGGATGTTTAGGATTGTACGGAGGCAGCGCTGATGGAAGCGTTCGAGGAGTCACAGGTGATGGCGGTAGATGACCCATGATTCAGACTCATATAAAAGAGTAGACAGTACAATGGCTTTATAAACACTAATCTTTGAACTTTTCTTAAGGGATTTGTGTCACCAGACTCTTTTACGAAGCTTTCCGAAAGCTCTGTATGCCTTTGCTAACCTGTTGTCTATCTCTGTCAATCCTACCATCCGAGGTGGTCCTATATAAAATGCCAATTTCTTTCTCATTTTCTTTGCACATCCGCACCACTGGCCAACACCTTTGCTGATTGCTCCTTCTGTTCCTTCATGATTAAAATACTGAAAGTAGAAATCTCTCAAAGAAATAAAGACAAATTTAAATTCATACTTGGAAGGATGTAGTCTCTCTCTGGATGTAAAGGGAGAATTCTTGCAGTATCCTAAGGGCTTAATCATTTTCTATAGTAACCCTAAGCTCAAAGACATGGGTCTAATCCACTTGACCTTCATGACCTGGGAATTTAGAAGCCCGGTCTAAGAGCCCAGTTGCCTTTTGGAAATGTTTGCTTTCTCTTTCTACATGGAGACTTGAGAAACTGGAGGCTGCTGATCTGGTGTCAGGTTGGTCCCCAATAGCAGGCTGTCCTCCACTGGATGAGTTATAAGACACTCGATCCAAATAGCCAGAATCTATCAATAGATTAGAAATAAAAACTCAGGCTCACAGATATTCTATTTGCCCCAATTTCTGTGTATTCTTACCCTTTTGTGCTGTAGATACAAAACCAAAAGAAAATGGCCAAACCCACTTATTTACTGCACAAAAATGAAAGTAAACAGAAAGGTTGCTTCTGTTCTATTTGCGAGTTTAAGGAAATACAGTTAATTTCATGTTTGCCATTTCTTGCTTAGCTTTAGCTAGGTCCATAGCTGAGGAAGTACAAAGTGCATCTTGCATGATAAGTATTGGACTGTGGTTAGGCAAGGCTGCATGTGGAGGAAAAACACACCATAATAATATTTCAAATGGCAGAACAGAGAAATTTGTGTCCACTTTTGAAGATATTTATTTACGTATGTCACAGTGTTGAACTCCATATGGAGCAACAGAACAGCATATCAGTGAGAGAGATGGAGATAAAAGGGGGTAGCTATGTCCTGAGATGATTTTTTCACCTAGCAAGTGGTCAAGTCCTGCTCAGAAGCTGCGCTAGCTCACCCATCATACCTGGCATCTCACCTTACAGAGCCTAGGGACCCTCAGCCCAACCCTGAACAGGACCTCTGAAGGAAACCATGTTGGGAGGTAGAAAAATATCTTGGGTTCAGAATGGGCCAAGACCTTTGTTTAATTGATAGCATGGAAATTTTTGTTGCTTCATTCACTGACTGTGACCCATGTGTGCATCAGAAGTACAAAAGCTTGTCAAAAAACAAGCCAGAGCTATTGTGCAGTATATCAATGTATCAGCCCAGGCCTTACTCTGAACTAATGTAGTTACTAATGTAACTAGGACTGGCCTGCTTTCCAGGTGAGTGAAATTTGAGTTACACTTTTCTATAGTTCCAGAGTGAAGGGTAACCTTTAAAAATATAAGGATAAAGAAAATATTACTACCCATGGAATTAATATTACTGTATTGGAATGAGACATCATTGATCAGAAATAGTTCAGTGCTTTCCAGAATGTACTTGTGTTGCTTTGTGACTGATTAAAACCAAGACAGTGAATAAAGCAGGCCTTCTTTGAACACCAACACTATGACTTTGCATGTTTCTGAACGTCAAAAAGTTGTAGCAGAGTCTTAACTCTATAAAGGCTCCAAGATCTACTTATTTCATCTTCATGGAAAATCAAAGCGTTACTAAGCCATGAGATCAGAACATACCCAAAACAGAGAGTTTCATTTTATAAAATCAGAATGTTTTGGGTTGGAAGGGACCTTAAAGAGCATCTGGTTCCAACTCCTCTGCCACAGGCAGGGACACCTTCCACTAGGTCATGTTGCTCAAAGACCCATCCAACCTGGCCTTGAACACTTCTGCTTTCAAACTATGACTGAGAATATATAGAGGCTGAGAATATATAGCAGTATTGATTAATAATAAACAACAATTTTAGTTTTTAAACTCTAGAAGCTTCACTCCCTTACACATGTAAACATGTTTTAGTTTGGAAGAACATGCAGAGACATAAAAATATTTACTTCAAATGGTAAGAGAATTGCAGTAGATTGATGCAGAGACTGCTACCCTCAGAAAAATGAGACAATACATTATCCCATTCCATCTTTTATTTGGTGGCAGCCACAGGACTCAGTAGCTAGTGCTAGAAACAGTCCTAGTGACATGTGGCTCCTTGGCACATTCCTCTGGTAGCTCTGGAGTCACCCCTAACCTTGAACCATGGCGAGTTTGTTAATGGGCTGCCTATGATTCCACATTACTTGATAAAAATAATTATAAACCATTGTGGGCACATGGAATTTTCAGAAATATCATAATCCTTTTGTCCAATATAGCTAACATTTTAAGATTTGACTACATGTTGGAAAACTTCCTTTAAGTACAGTATGTCCCAGATTTATGATGAAACATGGACATTTCAGCTGTGTGTATCACTTTCCTCAGCCATGAATCACTCTGAAGTCAGTATTTTTGTCTAAGAGGTCTGCTGCACAAAATTCAGTCAATACAACATAGTGGAAAGGCTTAAAGGGACTAGATTGTGGAAAAGCTAGAACAATCAACTGTGAAAGAGCTAGCTGCTTCATTCATCTTTGAAAATCAAAAGGCACTGGGTCAGTTAAAAAGCCAAGCACTATGGTTACCACCATAAGTAACATTTATTGTTACCTCTATTGTGTTCTTTAGTGGACACAATTTGTGACTTTTCCATCAATTTAGATACCAATACATGCTATTTTCTCATGCAGGAGTCACAGGGCAGTTCTATCATCTTTTCCTTGACTTTTCATCGTCCTTTGCAAGCTTTGATTTGAGTTTCATTCATTCCAGGGACTCAGGGGGGGGAAGAGAGTGGCCCTCACGAAGCACTTACTGGCACCTTCTATATCTGAGATTCCCTTCAAGCAATTTCAAACTGCTTCAGCTTCCTTGGTGTTCTCTAAGTCAGTTATTCAGAATTCTTGATCCTAGCCTTAGGACTGCAAAGATTAAACCTCTCTAGCTTAGAAGGAGCCAGGTAGGGATATCGGCTGGTTATCAGTGCCTCCTTCACTAAGAAGCTTAATATTTTAATTTTCTTTTTCATTTTCTCCTTATTCTTCTCCCTAAAAAAATCCTCATTGAATTATCCCTGTGCTATCCAGCAAGATACCACCACACTGATAAGCTCAGTCTTTGGCATAATATAGTTAAGCATCTGAAGCCAGTGATTTGGAACAGGATCACTGCCATGGTCTATGCTGTACTCCTTGCTGTACTTTGGGTAGGTGCTTTTTTAATATTTATGTTTGGAGACAATATGTCTTTTAAATAAATATTTGGACAACACTCTCAGGCACATGTTGTGGTTCTTGGGGCTGTCATGTGCAGGGCCAGGAATTAGACTTTGATGATCCTTGTGAGTCCCTTCCAACTGAAAATACTCCGTGATTCTGTTTCCTGGAAACATGCAGCTTACATTTAATGGATATGCAAACTGCAAAGTCTGTATATTTTAAAAATATGCAAGGGATTTTTAAATCTTCCACTCAATATAACTAGTTTAATCCTGCAGCCCAACATACAACAGGTGAAAACTTGAAACCAAACAGAGAAATGTTACACTAACAGCTAAATGTAACACTGTCTGTTAAGGTAAGAATATTGACCTGCTGACAAAACACATCTGAGGAGCAACATCCTGAGTCATTAGGCTACTCCACACAATAGTAATATGTATCCTCAGTCCCCTGCCCTGTCGGGAGGATGATCTACAGCATCATATTTCACACTAGCTTGGACACTGAGGGCTGGAGCCACTATGGTGGCACCCAGACAAATACAGACTGGGAAACTCTTACTAGGCAACATAGTTCCCATTCAGCCCAGTGAATTAAAATCTGTAGGAAATGCTGGTCACCTCTTATTTTGCAACACATTCATCCAAACACAACATCTAATAAGAGAGCTCTATGTGGGATTGTGCTCCAAAATTTGACTGATGCAGAGTAAATCCTTGAGTATTGATTAAACTGACATAGCCACCAATGTTTTTGGAAGTAATAGTTCAAACCTGAGACTTTGCCATGGTTTAATTATATCTATTTCCTATTCATCCCCCAAATCTATGCAAAGCAGCATCATTAATTAGTCTGCCCACTGAGCTTGCTAACGAGGTCACTGATCGATAACAGAGCCTTCTCAGTGTAAGCTGTGAAGTCTGAAACATCATTTCAGGTAAGATCGGATAGACTATATCTCTCAACTACTTTCTGGTCAGTGACAGCCACTGTTCCTTGCCAGTGTATTTATTTCTCCCACCAGAAGAATTTCAGTAATTTAAAAGATTCAGGAATGTTTCAGTAATTTACGAGTCCCTGATCACCTAGAACTGCAAAACAGTTTAATGAGCTCTTTTTCTAAAATGTAGATGCTTTTTCATTTTACAAAGTTCAGACTTATATGTTCTGGTCTTTAAATGAGATTTTACTTTTTGAAAACATACATTAAATTTTCATGCAATAAAATACAACTAAAAAGACACTTAAACATATTATAAACTTAAATTTTCAATTCTAGTATGTGAGAATATACTTTACACATAGAAAGCATTGCACTCACTTCAAAGTTTTTGAAAATTGACAATGGGCTTGAATTAGAATAAAGGAACAGAAGAAAGAAAATATAATCTATGGAACAAATGTCACTCTACCTCCGTATGTGAAAATGTGAGGTAAGGGTTCAGATTAGGACTAACATTAAAAACCTAGCTCGATTTTATTTCCCTGATCAAAGGAAAACACCCTCATTAAACTGGCAGGAACCCTGGAGATCTGCTCCCTTTCCAGCCCCATGCTTCCTTCATTTCTGGCTTTGCAGTGACCAGAAGACATAACAGCATGAAGGCTACTCTGATTTATATTCAACTTGTAATAAGTAGTAAGAGAAGATGTAATTTTAATTCAAATATAACTCTTATCAACAGTCAGGAACAGGTATGCATAAATAACATCCATCTATCAATCAATCAATTGCTCATAATTGGTCTTTTTCTCAGCTAAATGCTGTATAGTTCTCAGTGTAAAAAATAAGCAGATTCACAAGAACGTGGATGTTACAGGATGCCAACTAATAAACTTCCAGGGAAATGGTGAAAATAGTCAGTGGAGCAGTTCTACGAGTGGTTATGGACACAATGATCTGTGGAAGTATTCCATTAAAATCTGTGGGACAAGAAATGAGCATTATCTGTAAAGAAGCATAGGTGGCTATTAGCATTCCATTTTCATTGAGGCTTAACAGTGATGTCTGTCAAAGAGAATCAGAATGTTACATTTCTGGTAGGTCTTGACAATTTTTAAGGTATCTCTCTACCTACCCTTCCAAAGGTGTCCATTTTATATTAGTTCTGTTTAAGTCTTTTCTCCATTGATTGTAGTCTTACTGGCTCATGCTAAAGGAGTTCTTTGCAATCAAAATTGAACCATAAAAAGGTCAAAATTACAAATAATTACAATAATTTCCAAAATTACGTTAAAACTTCAAATCCTGATACCCTGTTCAGTGAAAAAAAATTAATACTATATGTAAAATGCACAACAGGATTCCACTCTCTTGACAAGAGGCCACAGAAGATTTACCAAAATGATCCCATAATTAAAGAGTAAGATGTAGTACCAAGTTTTATGTAAGAGAAAATTAAATTGGGAAAGTTAGTCATTTAAAAGTAAAGAAATAAAGTTAGTTATGTTTCTGCATGGCCCTGGAAAAATATACTATAATTGACTCTTCCCTGAGCAGGGAGGTTGGACTAGGTGACCTCCAGAGGTATCTCCAGCTTCATCTGTTCTGAGATTTTGTGATTCCTTCAAATATACCTCCTATGTACAGGCATTATATATTTAGAGTTAATTACAAAGTCTCATGTTATTATTTTCCACAAGAACCCTGAGCTGTTCAAGAGACTGATCTAAACCGGTATTTTTTCTAATGGACTTCAGTGTGCCTTAGATAAAATCCACAATTCATATGATGGATGGTGTCTCTAAAATGAGGGAAAAAGACTTACTTTTGCTTCGGAATAATAATTATCACAGCAGCACAGAGCAAGACAGCAAGGAGTACAATTGCTGTCAATGCAAATGTTATTTAATTTATCAACAGATAGAACATTAAACAAATTTTATTAATTGGTAGTTAAACAATATATTAAATACTTGTTTTTATTCACTTCTCAGTGAATATAGCCGTGTATTTATGTCCGTATTCAATATATGACATTGTCTGATCTCCCCATTGTGAATCGAAGCTTGTTCTGTATTATTTCAGTATCAATTTAAAATAATTTCTTTACCTTCAGCTGAACTATTCCAAATTTATGCTCATCTGAATGCAATAAAACTGTGCCCATGATGAGGAAGGAATTAGATGGGCTGTTATCTCTGTCATGATGGTTGAGTGCATAGTGAACATATGGAAGTTGGTCCTTATTCAATGTTTGCAGTTCTTTAAGCTGCCACAACAACATTCAATGCTGAAAAATCTTTGCCTCAGTGAAAGGCAAAAAAGATTCGCCTCTGTTAAAATAAGGAATAAGACAGTATTTATTCTTTGAAAACTGCTTATTTTTTTACTTTGCCTTTTCATTATTTTGCTTACATGGCAGTTCTTTCCTTTCTCTTCTAATGTGACATCTGTTCAGTCCTTTGGGATCCAGCTCTCTGTCCAGTGAGTGACATTTCATGAAATTATGTTTTCTCATCAGCTTGTGTTTCTATGAAATACGTAGTTTAAATAATATTCAGTCAAAAAAAAAAAAAAAGGCAAAAAAGCACAAGGAATTGTTGCTGCTAGACTCCAGAAAACTGAAGAGCCATTACTGAGTCTTGAAAAACATTCCTCACTGCAGAAACCACAGTATACTTTCTGGATTTGAGTCCAATTAATTTGCTTTTATCTTTTGACTTTGCAGATATTTTGTGGAAAGTCTGAGTGAAGTGTCAAAGAGTCGATAGAAGAAAGCACCTTAGTTTGCTTCAGACTCGTCTCCTTCTGTTTCCTATGATTTCTTACACTTTCTAATTCACCTTATCTCAGCTCAGGTATTGAATTCTTGGCAGAAAGACCATTAATCTGCTCCATAACTTTACAGTCAAAAGCAACAGACTCTCAAACCCTGATTGTGGTCTCTGAAGGGTATGTAGAGTGGATCTGTATGATGGGAGCAGCTACTACTGAGTTCTGCTTTCACAAAAAGCTGGTATTTTCTAAGTTTATCAAGCAACTTAATTGACCATTACAAAAGCCTTTGGAAATATGCTAAATGCTACACAGCAGCACCAAAAGTATATTAAAACCTCAACTGAGGCAATTTTAAGAATTTCAATACCATGAGAAAGTTGTACATGTTTTGCTGGAGACTCTAGGCTTTTTTTCTTGGAAAAGGATACAAGTTTTTATCTTCAGGATATCAAAAATCTAGAAGTAATGAAAGTTTTAAGACTAATGGTGTTTTGTCTATAGGAAGTATATTTTACTTCTCTATGGTATAAACAACACTTATATGTCAGTATGACTGGAAATTTCTGACCGGGTATATCAATACTCACTACTTCATCTCACTTTTTGGGCAAAGAGGGAAAGATACCAAAATGGAACTCCCTGTATATCAATAAACTAAAATTGTACCACATTTTATATTGATGACATAGTATTATTTCAGTTGCCTTTTCACCTTATCTTCCTAATGGAATAATTGCTTTTGGAAGACTGAATCTTATAGTGAAAAGAAAGAAACACAGGAACTCAGCCAGAAGATAGTTCAGAGTCAGAAAGAATAAACAAGGAATTGCATTTTTTATGCATTACAAACAATAAATTGTTGCTAATATTAAATCATGTAAAGTAATCTTAACCTTGAACAAGTACAAAATTCTAAAAATCTAAGAGGTATTAAAACTGGAAAAAGTATTTGTATTAACTTTTGAATAAGAAGGTTCACAGGTCCACTGCAGTATTTTAGTCTGCTGTCAAAACTGCAACTAGAACCAGAGCTGTTAGCCCAGGAGCTGCAGGAGTCTGCTATCTCATTTCTTGATTTTGTTCCCAAGTCAAATAGCTTCTATTGCCAGGATAATTTAAATCAAATTTCTCAAACTAGGTACTGTGTTAAGTCTAAAATAGGAAAAAATCATGAGTTGTTTGCAAAGTAGTCTATTAATGGGTTATGTAGTGGCACTGTTGTGATATGTGTGATACTTGCTCTCTGCCTCGTTTTCCATCATCGTGTCAAAGAGACACTTTCACATAGTCTTTGCATTGCTAAGAAGAAATGGGAGTGGAAATGGCTAGATACTGATCTTCAGCATCTCCAAACCTGTCCAACACCTTCCAGATAGATTCAAAAAATTTGAAAGACCATCTTTAAATGTTTTCGATGTGATTGCAGCACACTCATCTGGTAGAAGATCTTAAATATAGCTATACAAGATAAACTATAATACCTGTATCCTTATTTTTTATTTTTTCATAAGTTTGGTCCTTCCCAACCACTGTGACAGACCTCACTTATATGGCATAAGTCAGATGAAAAAAGCAAATCCTGATCTGTGCTTGCACTATGGAAAAGAGCTAAGAAGTAGCAGTGTAGGGTTAGTAAAGAAAAGAAGAAAGCAAGAAGTTGGAGATGGTAAAGCATAGTATAATACTACTCTTCTCCAATCAACTTGGTTGTGATGGCCAATGTAATTTAGTCATTGGTTTAGACAAGCACTGGAGAGAATTTGATTTACATGATCAGTAGTTTAGATAATATTATTCTACCACATCTTCTCTTTCTTACCAACAGTCAAATCTGGATGCAGGGATAATTCAGAGGTTACTGGCTTACCCCCCAGAAAGGCATGGTTTTCTGGTGATCCAGCCTGCTTGAAATTCTCTTTTTCTTCTTTGTTATGCTGTATGGATAAGGGTTTGTCCTATAGCAGGCCCCTACCTCTCATCCTGGAATGGGAAACGTCAAGCATAAATGGGAGACAAGGATCATAGCTTGCCACTGCATAGGACTACCATGTCCCATCATTTCCATTCCACCACATTCGCCTGTTGGAAATATGACAGTCTTGGCAATATGGATCTCTTTCTCCTATGAAGGATTTACTTATGTTAGGTCTAGTTCTCATTGGTATGTGTTTGATAGTGCTGACTGTCATGAAAGAATTGTAGCAGTCATTAATTATTATGCCTATTAGGTCTACTAATCCATGCCCTCTAGTCATTCCTGAAATTGGTTAAACGAGTAACAATTTATATGGTACTGCTGCCTAGAACCTGAAATTCTTTTCTATTCTCAGAAGAAACATGTTTTCTCTTAAAAAACGTGTGGGAAGATGGGAAGTCTTTAGTACCATTAAATCATGGATCGGGATACCTATAGCTAATATATTATCTATAACTTTTTGCTTAATAGAATCTAAATCAGAAAGGAAGGCAGAGTATGGCAATAGGCAGACTTCATGCTTTTCTTCATTCTGCCTGTTCTAGAGGAAACTTTGTTAACCAAGTTAGACTGGGAGACAAGCTAAATGTTGATGGGCATGTTTCTCATTTCACCATCCCATCCTTAATGATTTCCTTACCAAAGGAAGGTAAGGGTAAACCAAATTGGACGTTTCCAACACACTAAGCTGAACAACTTTAAAAGGTAGCAGAGAAGGGGAAAAAAAAAGAAAAACAAAGGTATGCTTCAAATGAGGTATTTGTCTGTGTTTGCTAGTTCAATTGTCGAGGCATTTTCACTATTGCCTGCAGCAGGCACCACTCGCCCATTGCCTAGTTCGGTAAGCACATCTGAACTCCCCCAGATCACTATTGATTCTTTCATTGCATGTCACAGGAAGGCATGAACAGTCATTTCATTATCATTGCTTTGATTTCCAAAGCCCCCTTAAATTTCAAAATTGTTAACAGTAAATTAATTTCATACATAACCTATATACATTATATAAGATATATCATTAAGCATTCATTGAACTTATATAAGAATATTTCACTTATGTCTTCTGTTTGCAGGCACAATCTAATCCTATCTTCCACCAAGACAAAACTCACAAACTTATTCAGGATTGGCAGCATGAATATATAGAATCTTTCTTGCTGTAGAATTCAAAGCAATTTATACACCAAGAAAGATAATTATAATTTGAAGTTAAAATCTGAGATTTGAAAATTGAACTAGCAAACATAGACAATTGCATTTTGCTATCATCTGATATACAGCAGACTCTGAATTATACAATCATTCAAGTTGGAAGGGACTTCCAATGGTCACCTAATTCAACTCCTGCTTCTTCAAAAGCTGGGACAATTTACATCAACTTGCTCAGGGCCATGTCTTGTTGAGTTTTGAATATCTTCAGGGATGGAGATCATGCAGTAACTCTAGACAAGCTATTCCCAGGGTTGATCACTCTCATTGTGAATTTTTTGTTCCTAGCATCTAATTGTAATTTACTGTGTTTCTTCTCTCTTTTTGTTTGGTTAACAAAGACATCTTAAATGAAAGTCAGACTTTTTTCGTGTCAGTTCCTTCAGAGGATAGTCTGCTGCTACTCATTCTAGAGAAAATGTTTAACACTGGAGATATTTGGAATTCCCAAAGCAAGCAAGGGAAAAAATGGTTCTAGGAAAAAAAAGGAAACAAAAATGCTATTAAATACAGCTCTGTATTTTCAGAAATTAAATATACATTTCCTGTGAAGAAACAGTCTTGGACAATTTTTCAGTGTCTGGACAGAAAGACAAAATACTCAAAATGCTGAAGCTTTCATATGAATCCACATGTTTCACAAATGATAGTTCAGAACCAGACAGCATCAGGTACAAGGCTTTGGTTTTTACTAATCAGTTGGCTGATTACTCAACTTTGTATGTCACAACCAACTGTCAGTTAAGATGAAGGTCACTGAAGATGGTTGACAATCATTTTGGTTTGTCCAAATAAATTAAGGGCTAGAGGTGGTATTTTTTAAAGAATAAAATCAATTACAATTATTTTTGTAGTTCCAGTAGAAGAGGCTGACAGCAAATATATTTTGTTTCTTCTCTGTCTTACTAAAATGTGGCTTTGATCCAGGTGACTCAACTAGTATATGAGTTTACAACTGCAAAAGCTTACAGATGCTGCAAAAAAAGTTATTTATTCATGTCTGGGCAAAAATAATTACAGCCTTTTCAGATTAGTAATTTATTCAAGTTCATTCAAATGCTTTAATAATGCAAATGTTTTAGTGCATGTTTTAGACATGAATATATTTACCCGTGCTTTAACAAAAGAGAAATAAATTCCTTGTCCTTTTCCAAACATAGTATTTATAGTTGTAAAATTAAAACTTGCAGTACCCAACCTTCAGTTGCATATGTCTGGCAGAAATCAAGATTTAAGCTAGCTTTTCTAATTCCTCTACACAGCCTTAACTTTACATTAGGTTTTGTATTGTAGATGATTCTGACAATAAAACTAAAAATCTAAGTAAACAGATCCACTGTGTTATTAACTTCTTTCAAGAAACAAAATGGCCTTTGGCAGAGTATTTTGTAGGTTGGGAAGGACCCTCTGCTATATTTGCCCACCATAGGATCTAAAGGTAAAAGAATGACCATCTGCACATCATCCACATAATAAAATGCTACTTGCTGAGAATAAAAGGAGAGTTCCTGATAAACAAGAAAAACTATGAACAGTTATTTTTGGGAGGGATGTAAGATTAATCTCTTACTGATGCATGCTGAGAAGCCTTTCTTTGCAAAATTGGAAGCTGAGCTGGAAATATATAAATCATAAACAAAAGGGTCCCATGCTGCATGCTGATTTTTTTAGTGAGTTGCCACCTGCTTTGAGGATCATGCTGGGTGTAAGTGGATGTATGTNCCTGAATGACTGCACCTATGGTAAAGTGACTTACGTGACAACAATACCTGGAAAGCTGTTGTCAGTATAATAAAGGACCCCACGAGGAAAGCTGGGGTGGGACTCTCTCTCTCTTCTGAACAGCAGCAAAGACCATGTCTGACTGTAAACCCCCCCCCACACACACCTGTCTTCCCATGTTGCTGGAGGAAGATGAAGGATCTTAAAAAGGAGGGCTGGGGGGAGAAAGGTGTCTGTAACAACTATCAAACTTCTCACCCTTAAACTCTTAAGCTCTGATTTTAGTAGTAGTAAATACTTAATATTCTAAGTTAAAGCTTGTTTTGCTTGTGTGAAGGAGTTAATAAACAGTTGCTTGTAATCCTTATCACAAAAGTCGAGGTTTTTTTTTCCTTCTCCGAGAAATTTTAGATCTATGTGTGGGCTCTCGGCTTTTAGTCAGAGTCAAACCATAACAGATATATGCATTATAACAGAAGCCAGAAAAGCCCAATGATCAATGGGATGTAATAATCCAAAAAATTATTTGGGTTGACCACCCAAAGCTTCTCAATCTTTTAAGCATGTTTGGAAATGCCTACTCCAAACAACACTCTCCTACTGTCCATTAACAAGTTGCTTATTCTAGCTGCAAGTACCCTAAACATAACCTCATAATATTTTCTGGGATATTTCCTATGGATCTGTATGCTGTTTGCATGCATGTTATATCTGCATGCGTGATGGTCTGTTTCTCCGTCTAACATATGCCTTAGTCTGTAGGGTTCTCCCAGGTTAAAAAAAGGAAAGCTAAAGGGAAAGAGTGCCAAAGCACCACTCAGAGATACAGTCACTGGTGCAGGGTATAGCCGAGTTCCTGTCAAGGCTTCATCTTTGCCCTCCTGGCAAACTCTGTCTACAAAAGGTGTAGGGATTAGAAATTCTCCACAGCCACCTTCTCTTTATTTCTTGTTTCCTTTTCTTTTTGTGGGGGAGCAACTCATCTGTAATAAGGATTTCAAGCAAATTAAATAGTTGCCTGAACTACTGAACTCCCCAGTGCATCTCCCAGGAAAGGGCAAGGAGAAAAAGGCACCATTTGTTCTCTGTGCAACTACTATGGTGCAACTACTTTAACAAACCAGAGAAAAAGAGATTTCCACTGTGAAAATTTCCCTCCCATAAATGACGGCTAGTCTTGGGATACAGCTAAGAATTAGTCAGGTTTTTGACCTGAGCTGTTAATCTAAAGGCTGAAATTTAAAACTCAAAATTCCCAGAAAAGTATGGCAGATCAAGGAATTGGTCAATCTATTTCTTCCTGCCTGCTAGGAATAAAAAAGCTGGCAGTATCCTTATAGTGTACCAAATTTCCCTCCTTCATGTGATGACTATGTCTCATATTGCTTTCAGTCTACTAGTAGGCTAAAATATCCCTACAATAAACCCGGAGGCATTAACATGAGGGAAAAATAGACAAATTCCAGCTGAGAGATTGGGTGTAAGAACAACCTAGTGCACTAGTCAAGTGCAAATAGCTAAGTCCTGTAATGATCTGAGAAACCTGTTTCAACTCCTGTGAATTCTCTTTAATACTGCAGGCTCTTATTGTATGTGTCAGGCCCCAAACAGTAAACTGATTGAAGCTTTTGTCTATATGGGTATCTTCATCTGTGTAGAGGTAGGAAGTGGTACAGGGCTAACAGAAGAAGGCTGCGAGTCCCTGATGATCACTCATTCATGTGGAAGCACTGCTGGATGAAGTGACTGGCAGCTCTGCAGAAGAGACAGGCAAGAGTACTTGTAATCCATCAGTCACCTGGCAAAGCAGAACAAGGGGTTGTTTGTCTAGAGAAATTGGAATATTTTTTTTTCAAGGACTTAAGGCTGGTGGTTCTAGACAGGAAAAATGACAGAAAAGGAACAAAATGTGGAAGAAAGATTCTACCAAAGTAAAACTTGGAAGATCTTGACCAGTTCCTTAAAAACACACAACAAGATGCATATAAAACCACCACAGACAGCTGAGACAGGTAGGAAACTGAAACAGAGAAAGGCATATAGGCATTTTACTTTTCTGTCTCATCTACTGTGAGTTCTTTTCCAAGTTCACAGTTCATGAATAGGGTGAGGTCTCTTGTTTCACTGGGCCGTCTGGATTGAACTTGCAGACTAGTCAATATATATATGACTCCATTGACAGCAACTGCCAGCTGTTCTCAAGGCTTCAGTTATACAGTGCATGCCTCCGCATTGCCCCTGAGAGCATTTGCCCCACTTGCCGTCTCAACCCTATACTAGAGCCCACACTATAAGAGCACTCATACTTTCTCTACCAGCAAAAAAAATTTATAGTGATTTTTCAGGGCACTCAAAGTAGTGGCAAAGACTAGAGAAACCAATACTCTAAACCCAAAATTTATGCCTCTGTAAAATGAATAGTGAGGCTCTGCACTCCCTGTGGGTCACACAGCAAGAACCATATGTGCCACATACAGCATGCTGAAGTCCTAGCCAAGCTCCTTTCCATCCCAAACCAGTGGCAACAGCATAAATGAAAAGGCTCAACACAGCTTCTAGGGAATGCATCACATCTCTCTACCCTCTCCCCAAAACAGTGAGGTTCTTCATTAGCTGCTGCAATGCAGTGCCGGTAGCATGTGTGGTACCAAAGCTGTCAGGCTGCAACAACAGGAAAAAATTGCCTCCTTGCTCCCCCTCCAGCATATTCATGCCTATATAATAAAGTGTCAGAATTGTCTCTCTTGCGGGAAAATGAGAACCTGGAGGTTTTGTATTTCTCCCATAATCCATACAACTGGAATATGCTCATCATCTCTATGTTGCTCCTGCTATTACTTCGCAATCAATTCATTGTCATTTATGTCCTTTTCAGAAATATGAAAGAGCAAGGGGAAAGTAAGCATATGAGTGAAAAGCTCTTTCTCAGCGGTTAACACCATGAGAAAGGATTTAGCTGAGCAAACCTCAACTGCTTTCTGGATTCACTGTACAAAAAGAAAGAGTTAAGATAAAATGTAAAATATTTCTCTAAAAAAAAGAGTTAATGTAAGCTGTTTCAAAACTTAACACTGTTTCAGTAAATGTGTACAAGGTATAATATATCTGTATTGTATTTACACTGTTACTTTCCTTACCTATCAAGTATAAAGCACAGGTCAATGCAGTTAATACGGCTTAAAATTTGGATAATTCACTTAATTGCTAGTGAGTTAAAAATAGTTCTACTTTCATTTAGACACTTCTTAGACTCATGAAGAAAGTCCAAAGTGTATCTGGGGTGATAATGGGAAAGAATAATTTCCTCCTGGAGCATCAGCTCAAATCCAGCCCAGACTGGTAGTAACCTGAATTTTTTATCTTGTAGAAGTTACCTGTTCACATTATTCCCAACAGACAAGAGTGTCCATTAGAAATACGCAACAGCTGGCACAAATCATATTTTTGCTGGCATTCACAAGAACGAGGCTGGGGAAAGTCTGTGGTTGGAATCTAAATTATTCCTCCCTTGAGGTGGTCTGGCTAGCATGGTAGAGACACTTTAATTTGAAAGGGAAACTTGAACTTTGTACTTAATGGGTGAATAAATGGAAAGCTTCAGTCTGCAGGACTGTCAGATTGCTAGTTTTCACAAACACTTATATCAAATACCACATCTGAGTGGAAGAAATTGAGATGTAAATATCCAGGAGCCATTGGCAAGCCCAGTGAAGTCAGAAAACAGATTTGCACTTTTTTGGTTCTGTGCCTCAAAATATAACAATACATCAAGGTCTTTTTGCCCATAAAGATGGTTTGACATGTTTTTAAAAAGGTACAAAGGACATCAAGTCTTTATTCTGTGATTTGCCAACAAAATAGGAAAAAAAAATGACACTTAAAAATGGCTTCTATAAAAATTCAGATATTTATGTAGACAGGGCTTAATAGGACACTACCATTGCCATCAACAGCAATTTCTCTCTGCTGATCATGAACACTTTCCTAAGAATTATAAGCAGCCCACTTCTGTATCTACTGTGTGTACTTACTGATGAATCATGCCAGTAAGGCAATTTATAGAGCCCTCGAAGTGACCACTGGACAACTCTGAAAACAAATATTGGACATTCTGTAAGTTTATCCTGAACTATTTTTAAATGCAATAGTCAAGAGATATTTATACCAGCATAATCTAAACATGTCTCCTGTACTGGTAAGGAAATGAGGCTATTGCTTTCTGGGCTGACTGTCCAGGGCAGAACTTCTGACTCCATCAGGGTCAGCCGCTAGCACCAGACTTCACTGTCATCTAGGGCACCTAATAGTTCAGGAAGGCGAGCTACCATGGACAGGTGGTGTAGACTAATGCATGTAGCCTATACTCCTGACTGTGAATATGGGAAGCACCAGCTGTAAGGAAACATAAATTGTACAGTTGATTTGGCTTTGCATATCAAATATGTGCAGCATATTACTCACAGATTCTGTTAATTAATCCTGATGAAATCATAATGAAAAGAACATTAACACTAATAGACTTAGATGAGATGAAATTTCAGACTTTCCTGACATTCTCATTTGTGACACATACCATAATGAAAAACAACCAATCAGCTTTCCCCTTGCAATGCAAGCATTAGCTTCCCCAAAGGTAAAACAGAAGGTCAGCTTAAAATCCCATTTTCTACAATGAACAGCAATGCTTTAAATGACACAGAACAGCATGCAAGTATTAGAGCTATTGTTTTCATAAAGCTATTCTGCTGATGACTATTCATAGCCACCCTTTGGCACATGTTTCCTTTCCCAAGCAGCTTTCCAATTTAGGTTTCCATAGGCTACAGTTTGACAGAGTAGCTAGAAGAATTCATGCATATATATTATGAAGTTTCGTTATGCTTTTGTCTTTCATGAATATCATCCTTTACAGGATATATTCCATGGCTGCTCTAAGCCAAGACAGCATTATTTACACTTCTTAACTAATGAGGGTTCACCACAGTGAAATCAAAGGGTTGTGGAAAGAAATCTTTTTTTAAAGGCTTGACAGAAGGCAACTTTTGAAGGCAAGCACTCGGACCTTCATGAAAGTCCCCCAGCAAGCAGTATGAGCTAGCATGTCTCCTGGGCTGGTCCCAAGCTGGTGACTGACTGCCACTAAAGGCCCTTGGGAGCTCACCACAAGTCCCTACTTGCAAGACTTGTGACTAGCTGCCAATGGCAAATACCGGGATTATAGAAACAGAAACCATAATCCAGTACAGAGTCAAGCCCATAAGACATATCTTTCAGCCAAGTTGGAAACTAGTGTGTAATTGCTCACCCAGACTGTAATAGCATTCGTTTAATCAGTCCTGTCTTTCAGAATGGTAGATACTGGTAAGGTTACCCTTTTATCTCCTCTCTCTAAAACACCACCATGTATTTCTGTTTCAAATGTGTGACAAAATCAAAATGTACCTGTAGCTTTTCATATCTCCAGTTTTGATTCTGCAACACCTCTGGCTGACTAGGTGAAATGATGAGCACATCAGAACAAATTTTTAGCAGAAAATGTAAAAGATGCAGTTTCATTATGCAGAAGTAACATACTGGTCTGTGGCTTTCTGGAAGGAAAAGAAAAGCAGAGAAGTAATCTCAGAATAAAATATCCACCTTTGACTACCCTAGAAGACATCTCTTCTGGTCATTTTCAATGGCTGTGAAAAGGTCTTGACCTTACACTTTCCTCAAGTATGCACAAAGAGGAGACTTTTATCACAGTTTATCTGTCTTTTTCTTCTATATTTGTACTCATGGTTTGTGAAGGCCTAAAATGAGTATGCATCATGCCCAAGTTTATATCCATCTGTCACCAGCACTAGAGGCTGCTGCATTTTAAATTAGTTCAGCATACTGCTTGCACAGTGACTCAGCTCTGACAAGGGCGTCCACCCTGAGGATGAGAAAATGATTCAGTATTCATTAGTCTACCTTAATGCAGCCTCTCCTCAGCAGGAGAACAGCCAATCATGCGCCTTATCTGTGGCTGCTTCTGTGATTTATCCACTGAGGACTGACCTACAATAAAGAACTTTACTTAAAACCTTTTGACAGCAGTTAGCAGAGATAAAGCTGAGGTAAATACATCCATGCTAATTTCAGACTTTGCTTTTCTTTCAATCCAAAACCTTTCTATAAAGTATTTGAACAGAATAAGTAAAACATATTGCTTAGACATGTATATTGTTTTCATAAATCAGAGGTGTTCCATTTTCTAAAATGATCTGGTGTGTAGATTTTTTTGGAAAAAATATTGAAAGAATGACAATGCTCTTAGTATATCACTTCAGAGATGTGTGCCTCAAACTCTGCAGAATTTCAGGATGGTGTCGTAATGTAAAATGAAACAATTAAACACCCTGAGCCTTCTGAACTTTTTAATTTGTGAAGGTGGAACAGAATCTGCTTGACTAAGAACAGAGAGACAGAGATGGGTCTTTCCAACACGTTCTTCTCAAATATACTCTCAGGTGCATGGTGTGACTCTTGGGGATGGTCCTGTGCAGGGCTAAGAGTTGAACTTGATGATCCTTGTGGGTCCCTTCTAACTCAGCATATTCTGTGATTCTGTGAAATAAATTTGAAGCTGAAACATTTTTAAACTCCCTGCATGAAGAAATAATCTAAAATGCTTTCCAAGGGTGTCTGATTTGATAACAAGACACAAATAGGGAGAACAGAGTGACAGACCAGTCAGTCTATCTATATAAAGAAGTCCTCTTTCTATTCCCTGTGCTTGTCAAACTTGTGTTTGCAGGTGGAAGGGGTGAAGAGAGAAGGCAATAAACTGGTTTTTGTTTTGCTTTGCATTGCTTTCAAGACACTCACAAATATGATCTTTTTTTTCCTAGACAGGATTATGCTGCAATTGTGGAAATGATATTCACAGTAAACATTCTGACTCTCAGTAGATTTTCCCCTGTATCTTTACAGAGCCTTTAATTCAGTCAATATGTGACAGTTAATTCCAGTTTAGAGAAGGCAGGACAGAATGCCTCAGAGCCACAGCAACGAGGGAATGAAAAGGATGAACCCAGAAGGTGGCTTATTTTTAAAGTATTCTTTGGCCTTATGTAAATTTAAATTCAAAGAGAGGAAAAAATATGACATTTTTTCTTACTGAAGGGTGAAATTATTGGACTCCTAATGAAGCTAGATAAATTTAAAAGATTCAGGTGCTTTCAAACACCTAGTCAATTTATAGATAGCAATTTTTCATATAATCCCATGACTGAAGAAGGAATGAATCTGACAGCCAGCATCTTGGCAAAGTAAGGATTCAGAGCAATTTTTTTTTCCAATGTCAAGTCTGTGTCCTTCTAACTCAGCATAATAGCCCTGCTCGAGATCAATTTTCTGAGTTACTCCTGGCTCCAAGAGAAAAAGGGAGAGAAAACAGCCCATAATTAATATAAGTATAAACATGTTTTGATTTGTTTGAATATCTCTTCCTTCTGTCAACTCCAAACAATTAGCATTAGCTGTTTATCAGAAAAGTCTCATAAAATTTTGTGTATCTACAGACCATGTAAGTTGTGAGATATTTTTCAATAACCTTTTCTTAAATTTGGCAAAGTTTTCCCTCACTCAAGAGTAATATAGTGGTTTTGTTGTTGTTTTTGCTTTGAGGTTTCTTTGGTGCATAGGAGGAACCCATGAAATAAACCCGGAACACTGAAGGGTGAAATTGTGTATGCACTCTACCACTTCTCTGTCTTTTGTATCAATTTTAATTAATTGGCACTAAGTGTCATACATTTGAAGTTATTTAGGGTGTTTACTTTTAACTAATACATCTGTGTTTTAAGTAGCTCTTTTAATTCCTCTGTGTGTGTGTGTGTAGATAGTAATTTTCTGTATTGTATCAGATGCAGGACTGGTACTTCCCAATGTCGAGTAGTCATTATGCAATCTAGCACTCATGTCTAAAGGTTTACTGAGACTTCTTGAAGTCCTGGTTCTGCACAAGAGCTTTAAAATCTTGTTTAGCAAGAGTTAATTTCTTTGTATAAGCAATAGATGATTTGTATGCACCTGAATGTTACCATTTTTAAGACTGCCAGACAAAGCCAGTTATAATGATTTGTATGTCTGGTATGTATTGGTATTTTTGAACCTTCTGCTTTTCATATAAGCAGATGGGAAATGAATGAATTCTGTGAAGCTCTATGGAAGCATATGAAGCGTAAAGAAACATAAATAAAGTGGTGTAAACCAATGTGTTTAGCTAGCCTCCAATTTTAACTCCTGCAAGCACTACAGCAAAGAGACTGGGAACATACTGACCAAATCTACAAAGGCAATAGTCAATCCATAAACTAAGAAGAAGGATGTAGGACTAGGATTTTGATTTTACATTAAAAATATCTAATTGTCAGCAATTAAAGCCCTAGTAATATTTGAATCAAAATCAAAAGCTAAGAAACACCAAGGTAGTTTTCTGCACTGCTGTATGGCTTGTCCTTGTTTATATTTAAGTGCAAACAGTGCCTTTGACTTTTAAGGTTGGTTAAGAACTGAGACAATTATGGTGCTTCTTATGCTTATTTCACCTTAGGATGATGGAAAGTTATGGATATTTGATTTTGTAACCCATGCAGTAGCAGAAATTCAGTTATGTGGTACCTTTCACAAATACTTTCTATCACAAATATCATATGAATGTTGCTCATACAACATTGCAGAAATATGTTGAAACTGCTGGTACTGCAAGGACAATCTGGAGCAAGAAAGAACAGTTACATTTTTCCTTTTTTTATTTTGCCTATTTTGGTGTTTTATTTTGTTTTATAACCCAATAGGAGCAAATCAGACTGTGCTCATTCTACCAACATGTGAGTACTGGAATGGAAAAGAGAATTCCAGGAAGAGTTTTAAGGTGCCCTTAAAATGACCTTTACTTTTGATGTGGGAATTAATTATTTAAACACATGGGCTTTTTCCCACTTTTGTTTTCTGTCCAGAGCTGGAAGTTTTTCGGATTGTTAATTGAGTTTTTATGAATACTGTCTACTTTCTGGACTTCATCTACTGTTCTGTCAAGTTAGAAGAATATCTATGGATACTCACTCATATCAATTAACTTCAAGTCACATATTTTATCCACCAAACCAGGGGAGTTGTGTGCAATATTTCTCTTCTCAAATTAATGTTAAGCCATTTTAAAAATATGATTTTTTGGTGGGTTTGGTGTTTCTTGAGAAAAGAAGACATCACTTAAAAATCTACCAAGAAATAAAACACTGGCTGATGTGACACATCTCCTCTCTGCTTGTGTACACACATATTTAAATATAAACAATTTCCTTGTCACATTTTATTGAATCCTTCCACTTATCACCTGACTTTCTATCCTGTCTGTCAGTATAAAATGTTAAGGTGGCCCACAATAACTTAGAAGATCATGCAATTTTGCAAGACATTATAGAATCAATTTTCATAGGTACTAATTTAGCAATATTCAACTCTTTGCTCTGAACACTTTCATTCCAGCTGCTTAGGAGGATGAGGTTTAATTCTATTAGAGGCAGAAAATGTAAAGGGGTTTTATCATCGAAAAGCTGTGAAGGTCATAAGACATGTCTGTATTTGAGTCAATATAAGAAGAATGTGATGTAAAAAATTTAAAAATTGTATGATAAAAATAAAACCAAATATTTAGAAACAATATTACTGTAGCCATTTCTCCTCATAAGAGAAGGATAAAGAGAAATACCACTTGGCCCAAACTCTTCTTTTAAAACAGCAAAATAGTAAATTAAAAAGGAAAAGAAAACCCTAAAAAATATGTACCTTCAAAACAGATTGCAAGATATCCTGTAAGTAAGTCCTCTGATCTCACTTCATGAGTGCTAGTAGTAGCAATTGTTATCTTGCCACTCATGTGAAATACTTACCTGTGTGAAATCACATCAGCCCTACCTAACACCTTTCTGAAGGATATTCCTTTCTAAAAGGGGAAGGAAAAAAAACACAGATGCACCATAACTTTACATTATGAAGGATATTCTGTTTTCCCTGTGGTTGAGTTGCTCCTTGGAGTAGAAAATTGTGGAATATGCATGAAGTTGCAGATTGAGAAGGAACAGTTCAGAGTATATTAAGCATTATTTCATTTCCCATAGCTCTCTCTATAAATTTCAATAGCTATCAGTGACTCTCTTAGTTGCTTGTAACTTCTTCATGACTGTTGATAAAAAAGTCTAGTACTCAGAATTTGACAGGTACTTGATAAGCTTTTCCATTTCCGCTTTGCAAGAGTTTAATTTCCTTTATTCATTTATTTGTTTGTATTTTCTAACTTTCAAAGTCATAAAGTGACTGTCTTAAAAAGAGACTCCTCTTAAAAATGGATTTGCAGAAACAAAAACTATCACTTCAGCAAATTTTGCATTAGCCTGATGGAATGCAAATGTACATTTTTCAAAAAATCTTTGCCTAAAAGTATTCTGTTTAATGTCTAAATGTTAAGAATTCATCTGCATCTCTAGCTCAGATTTACAAGCCACCATCAGTAGCTGTTTGGTCTTCACAGGACGGGTGAAATTCAAAATTGCCTGATGCAACTTGACGAACCATGATATTATAAAAATGGGAGGGATTATCTCCTTTCAAGTAATAGCAATTTTTGAGCATTGTGAAGGCTGAAAAGTTTGAAACTGCTTGTTTGTGAAGAACAATTCTCTTTGTAGAGCACAGCTGTGGTACAACCAGTTGAAAAAAATATTTTAACAGAATGGATGAAAGTGTTCTGAATACACATAGGTTTTTTACATTTTTCAGTTACTAATTCTTTATGATAGTGAACAGAATATCCCAATAAATGCTAAGAAATCACATGGCTGTCATATAATTTAGAGGTAAACAGCACATGATGGTCACACAAATATCGTGGTTCTCTTCATTTTCATTTGCTATGGTTATTATTAGTAAAATAATTGAAACATAACCAAACTGATAATTTAATATTAATAGTCAGAACTGAGGGTACAATGGGTTCTTTCACTCCCATGGTAACCATGAACAACTACATAGGATGTATACCTATTTTTTTAAATTAAATTAATTGGATTAAGAACCAGAAGTAATAATTTATTGATATATCGCTATCTTCGCTGTCATAAAAATGAGTCATTACTTTTGTTATTAGATGAAGGGAAGATAGGATGTGTTCATGGACATTTTATTTTATTAAATTTTTTTTGATATGTAACTCATATACTGAAGAGTCTAATTGACTTTTAAGAGGGTTTTTCATCTCTATGAATTCAGACCTTTTACAATCTAGATTATAGCCAGCAGACATTCAGAACAAAGGCAGCGATGCAAACACTTAAAATGAGTTTGAATTTGAGCCATGTTCTACTGAACTGTGTGATCCTTACTGATTCGTTTCTGCAGAATGCTATTTTTTCCAATTTAAGTTTTGCTACAGCTTGTCTACACCAAGAAGATTCAGACTTTCCATTTCCTCACAACTCAGCCGGAGAACAAAAGACATGTCATCACACTCATTTTATCATTTTAATTAATGATATATCTAAAACACGTAAGGATAAATAAGCCAAAAAATAATTACACTGTCTCAAATGCTCTCCTTTCTTTTAGCATGTACATTCTTCCACAGTTGCCTTTCCATCTCTCATGCTCTTTTCAAGATTTAGGTTCTGCTCTTTTGCTATTGCGACTGGCTGTGAATAAACTAGACCACTATATTACTGTCAGAAAATAGCACCTGTTTTGATGACTTATCACTCAATTTTTGCTTTCTATAAATATTGTATGCTGATCTTGTACACGAAGGAAAACACTTTGGAGAGAGTACAGGGAACATCTGCTCATTTGATGGGCTGGTTTGCATCTGTTTTCAGTTTGCTTTGAGTGGTGCTTGTCATCACCTAACTTTGCTATCACAGTTACTGATGGTGTTCCCATTCTCTTCCTAGGCTGCTGCCGCCTCTGGTGGTCTCAGACAGGACTCCCAGGAGGGGTGGGAAACATTCAGGCCTCAGCTGTGGCAAGCACCTGCCCCATGGTGCCTGCAGGACTCAGATAAGGCAGGCAGGCATCCAAAGCTGGCCCCTGTGTTTGTTGCAGGAGTTCTTACACACCTGTATGGGGTTTGCATGACAAAGTTTTGGTAGCAAGACAGATACAGGCGTGACTTCTGTGAGAAGCTTCCAGAAGTGTCCTCCATGTCCCACAGAGCCAATGCCAGTCAGCTCCAAGATGAATCAGCTGCTGGCTAAGGCCTAACAAATGGTGGTAGTACCCTGGGATAACAGATTTAAGAAAGGGGGAAAACTGGGCAACAGCAGCTGGAGAGAGAGTCAGTATGTGAAAACAACAGCTCTGCAGACACTGCGGTCAGTGGAGAAGGAGGGGGAGGAGATGCTCCAGGCACTGAAGCAGAGAGTCCCTGCAGCCCATGGTGCAGCCCGTCATGCAGCCAGTGGTGAGGCAGCTGTGCGCTTGCAGCCCATGGAGGTCCACAGTGGAGCAAAGATCACCTTGCAGCCCCTGGAGGACTCCATGCTGCAGCTGGTGGATGCCCAAAGTAGGCTGTGAACCTGTGGGAAGCCTGTGCTGGAGCAGGCTCCTGGCAAAATATATGGACCTGTGGAAAGAGGAGCCCCTGCTGGAGTAGGTTTGCTGGCAAGACTTGTGGCCCCGTGGAGGACCCACAGTGAAGCAGTCTGTTCTTGGAGGACTGCACCCCATGAAAGGGACACACATTGGAGCAGTTTGTGAAGAACTGCAACTCCTGGGAAGGACCCACATGAGAAGGTCATGGAGGACTCTCTCCTGTTGGAGGGACCCCACAATAGAGCAGGGAAAGGGTGTGGTGAGTCCTCCCACTGAGGAGGAAGGAGCAGCAGAGACAACGTGCGATGAACTGACCACAGCCGCAGTTCCAAATTCCCCGGCACCACTGGGGAGAAGGAGGTAGAGAATATCATACTGAAGTGGGGTGGATGCTTTAAGATTTAGTTTTTATTTTTCATTACCCTACTTTGATTTGATTGGTAATAGATTACACTAATTTCCCCAACTTGAGTCTGTTTTGCCTGTGATGGTAATTGCTGAGTGATTTCTCCCTTACCTCAATCTAGGAGCCTTTCACTATATATTTCTCTCCCCTGCCCAGCTGAGGATTTGCTTTAGTAGGCAGCTAGCACTCAGCTGGAGTCAACCCACCACACACCACTGACACAGAAACCACCTTCAAGGCAGAGTCCCTCCACTGTTAACAGCCACCAAACCAAGACAGACCTTCCACTGTTGAATATACAACCAAATGCATAAACCTCTCACAGAGACCCAGCATGCTCAATCCATTTAGCAGAGCTATCTAAACACAGTGAAAGGGGCTAGTTTCCAGCTTGCTATTTTCAGAGAGGAATCCTGGCTTTTCCATGTACTGGGGAGTCTACCTGTCCTGGTACATGTTACCCTGCTGAAAACCCAGAGCTGCTCTATGAGTATGTAGGGGTGGGTGGGAGTGGCTCGATGCACAGCCATATGTGCTGGTACAACACATGAGAGTGTGCCAGCTGCAGGGCCTGACTATGACCCCAAACAGAAGGGATTTTATGAGAAGACATAAACTGCACTCGTTTTCTTCTACAATGCAAAAACAGCATCCAGCAGTGGTGCTAGCTACTTTGCTCTTCAACATTATTAACATTTTTTGCCCTGACAGCAAGAGATTGTACAAATGTAAATTTTCAATATATTGTTTCACTAAAAAAATTAAGAAACCAAGTTTCCTACCTCCCTGTTACAGGCCTACTACACAGACAAAGATCTAGTCCTCCTAGAAAGGGAATGCACCATGCTGTGCTTAAACTCTCTTTAAAAAGATAATACCTACTGTTTGTCTGAATTAACATCAAAGAAGAGGATTTATCCAACTGTGGTAGGTTTTTTCCCCTGAGTTCACCTTTACCATCATCCTAGTTCTTTCATTTGCTCTCATTAGGAATCTAAAGTTTGTTACATTAGAGTAAGAAAGGCCCACCAAAATCAATGAGAAAAAGAATGATTAAAAATATGTTGTATACTCAATATTTAGAACAATGTTTCTCCAATAGCACATGACCTCTTTTGCTCTTAAAAATCCTGATTATTTTCTTGATGTTTTTAACTTTGATTCTTGTATTGGCTGCATCCTGTTATATTTTCCTCAAGGATAGAAGGGCTACACGATTCCTTAGAATGGCTTTTATGGCACTTTTGTGTAATAACAAAGTCTTTGTTCTTATTTTTTTCTTAAGGAAAAAGAAAAAAGATTACAGGCTTCCTGTGCTCCAATCGGCATATTATTTATATGTTTACAAAACTTTGCTCTTGTAATCTATGGAAATATTTCTGTGCTTCACTTCTCTACAAAAAGTGTTATTTAATTGTATCCAGTAGATATACTTTACAGTGCTAACTGAACATGAAATTATTCAAAATTTCAGTTTTGGGTTAGCTAGAAAAGCAGAGAGAGTAATGGGTCTAAGGAAATCCTTAAGAGTTTAAAAACTGATTTTGAAGCACCAGAATTTATTCTAAAACTTGATATTCATATGTAGGTGAAAACAATAAGCAAGGCTGGAGCCTCACATCATATTGCTATCCTCATAATCTACTTGTATTACCTGAGAGCCCTGGACTCTTCATTCTAGGTTAATCAGTGTGTAAAAACCAGATGTTCCCAGCCTCAAGAGGATGGACACAGACAGGATGCTACAAAGAAACAAGAAAATAGTGTTCAGCAGGAGACACGGACATGACAGTATCAGCACACCACCACCAGATGGATGTCGTACCAGTAAAAAAAACTTGGAGTAGGACAGTAAATCAGAAATGGCTCTGCATTAGTATATACTTAGGTTTAGGTGGAATATCCAGGTACTACCCTGGAGGGGTAGTTCTACACTGTTTGTTGCAACAATGTGGATCATGTGAAGTCCTGTGGTGGAAGGCCCCAGAAATGAATATGGGGGTACTTTCAGGGGTCTTTGATGGCTTATGACATCTTCTAAGACAAGACAGCTGCATCTCATGTCAGGGTAGTTGAGCCAGTTATGCTGCATCAGAAAGGATGAATACCTTCAGGCCTACGTGTGAATGTCCCCATATCTCCCCCAGGAGGGAGTTTTATGACTGAGTCAGTTACACCCCATCAGAAGGGATAAATAATGTGACTATCTCGATACCTTTCCTGGGGTGGAGAGGAGTTTTACAACTGATCCAGTTGTGTAAGGGATGACATTAGCATATCCCCATTTGACCTTTGCTTCTTATTGGCTTCTTCCCTTATCTGGCTCAAAACCCAGCTTCTTGCTGAAAAAGTTGATCAGTCATGGTCACATTTTGGTGCTCACACCCTCTGCACCTGGGCTGTTACCTGGGCTGTCAGCAGCACACCTGCTACCTCTGCAAATGGCCCATAGTTTTGAGTCATTAACCATTAACATTTCAGTCTCTCACAACTGTCCATCTCTCTAGTTTGTCAAGGTCTCTCTGCAGGGCCTCCCTGCCCTTGAGGGATTCAACAGCTCATCCCAGTTCAGTGTCATTGGCAAACTTACTTAGAATTCCTTCAAATACAGTTACATAAGCAGAAAAGAAAAATTCTGCATTTGTGATCATCCGTGCTGGTTTTATTCGCAACTATCCCAGGCATATGTCTTTGCATTCATCTCCTGTGAAAGGAACATAGCATGTTAAAGGGTCAAGTGGATTATTCTTCCTGATACTGAAAAACATGTTTCCCCACTGTACATTTTTGAAATAACTGCCTTTCACACCTCACTGACCACAGATTTTACAAGTGTATTAGTAAAATAGTACACTTTTTTTTTTACTAGTAGCTGTTAGATCATATGAATTAATATACACTGGTAACTTTTATAAGTTTTTATACTTTGCCAAATTTTTCTCTTCAAAATTTAACTCTTTCAGTTGTAAATGTTGATCCTCTGTTTAGCCAGAATGATTAAGTGATGGTCATTATAGCATGACTCATTGCTTCTGAATAGGAACATTTACACAATGTTATCTTTGTTATGGAGTGCAGTTATGATTCACATCATTCCAAGCCTTCTTCAAGTGGGGATAGCTATGATTACATTTGGAATACTTCATGCTACTTGGTGATTTACTGGTGAGGTCAGTACTTATGCTGATACTTTCTAAAGGGGGAAAATAAATGAAAGGTTGACTGCATTTCTTAAAGATTGGTGCTGCCAAAACCATTCTCATTAGATGAAAATGAACCTTCTCAGAGGAAAATTCTTCAAAAATTCTATATTAGAACCTTTCTACATAGAACAGGAGGTTCCTGACTCATTTGGTCTTGTACAACATACTGACAGAGATGTAGGTTAAAGTCATAGGCAGAGCTTCACTCTTCAGTGAGGCTTTGATTTTACATATGCTACTAGTTCTGCAGGAAGATTGCAATAAAAGAGTTACTATAAAACATGTCCCCATTAAGAAGAATTATCTGAGCTGGTGTTTGAAATAAGACAGCTGAGCTCAGCTCTTGAACTAATATTGGTATCTGGTATTGTGTCCTTGCATCTGTGTGTGACCTAACCTAGCCTTTTGCTATGTAGATCTTGCACTCTACATTCAGTGTTTCAAAGGTGGCTCACTATCTGATTGAACATGGCTATTTCTATCCCCTCAAAATGATGTTATAATAGTAAAGAAGATTAAGCTAAATTATATACTCTAGACAAAACTAAATAGATTTCTTTTGATTATTCTATTAAAGTATGAGATAAATGTAAACATACTATCAGTTTTAGAGCATACAGATCTACATTCTTATTTTTCCTTGCAAAGTAAGAATGTGAATCTTGAAACAATAAAAACATTCTAGGTGTCTTTGAAAAGGAAAGGTTTTGACCTTACTAAAAAGCAGCATTTCATCTTTTTCTTCCTCAAAACAAACAGACACATTGACAGATATCAGAGGAACTGCTCAATTTTAAGATGTCATATTCTGTGAGAGAAAAATAACATTTGTGACTACAATTTTTTTACCATTTCACATCTCTTATTGTGCACTTTTAAAAGTCACAGAGATGAGTCAGCTTGCCTTATGCAGGGCATGCCTAATATACAAGTTAGCTGTGCATTAGTTCTGCCTCCTACATAATGGGTCAATCAAGGAGTTGCATTTGTCTCTATAATTCAGAATGTATGAGCATGGACTGAACTGTCTTTCTTTCACATAATCGTGTTCACCTTCTCTTCACTCCACTCGCATGTCACTTAGGCTGTATCAAGTAATTTTTGCAAACTATTTCATATGGGGCATATCTTGCATAACCTGAGCCAATTAGTGAGGAGGTACCCAATCTGCTTAGCTGTCTCAGACTTCTATGGGAGTGAAAAAATTATGTTTCTTCAGTTGTTGCAATTAATTAAAAAATAGAATCAAAATCAATATCTCACCCCTGAACATACAGAAGGAGACCCAGTCACAGTGTTGAAGCAATCAAGAAATGCTTTTGCAATGCACTTTGACAGCAGGAAGTCCATAGGTTTTTTAATAGCATTCAATCCACAGAAGGTGTTTAATCTATGTAGGACAATAAATACAACTACATCTGCAACACATCTGG
This sequence comes from Calyptomena viridis, assembly GCA_013390005.1. Lineage (NCBI taxonomy): Eukaryota > Metazoa > Chordata > Aves > Passeriformes > Eurylaimidae > Calyptomena > Calyptomena viridis. The sequence goes on along the minus strand of WEIV01005808.1, from coordinate 41,831 downwards.
ACATCTCTTTACAGGGAAACAGTGACAGATTGGAAGAAATCGGTAGCAAAACGGAAGTGATAATTCATTTCCAGAACAAACTTATGGAAATATTAGAAGGGCTAAATACATAGCAGTTAAGCCAAAGAGTAAGTAAATCAAATGAGAATTATACAGCTACTTGAATAATGCAGAGAGAAGAGATGGAGGTAGGTGTGTTTTGTTTGCCTGGTCTTAACCTTGACATAGCTGCATTGAGTTTATGGCCACAAATGAAATATTTAGAACAATGCCAGGAAAAAGTCCTCAGCTGTATCACTCAAAGTATTGGTCTGTGCTAATCCAGCTATACCATATTTGGGTGTACAGCTACAAAAATTGCACTCTACAATAACCAACCAACCCCCTCCATCCTTCAAAAAACCCACAGAAATCCAAAAGCAAAACAAAGAATTGCCAGAGTACAGCTCCTTAGCTGCACAACAATGGCAATTTCTTGCTCACACAATTTCTAGCACCTAAGGTTTTGATGTAGTTATTTTCTTAATAGACTGCTTCAAGGATGTTAAGGTATGATTGACTGAATAAAGGTCCCTTCTCAGGAGAGACAGAAAATAAAACAGGAAATAAGTTCCTATTTTCTGGAAAGTCCCCAGACTCTCATGTATGAAGTGTTGGACTCTGCATACTGGGGAATGAAATGCTGGAAAGCAGTGCCATGGAAAGGGACCTGGAGGTCCTGGTCAACAGCAAGGTGAATATAAGTCAGCAGTGCCCTGGCAGCCAGGAAGGCCAACAATGTCCTGGGGGGCATCAGGCAAAGCATCACCAGCCGGTTAAGGGAGGGGATTGTCCTGCTCTGCTCTGCACTGGTGGAGCCTCACCTGGAATATTATGGCAGTTTTGGTCACTGCAATATAAGAAGGTTAATTAGCTGTTAGAGTGTGTCCAAAGGAAGGCAGCAAAGATGATGAAGTGCCTTGAGGGGAAGCCATATGAGGTGCAGCTGAGTGTAGTAGTGTGTTCTGTGTATCTATTTCTATGTTTATATGTTTTAATATATGGTTCTGTAAACCCCAGACTTTGGACTGTTCCAAAGCTGTATCCCCTCCCCCAGTGTAATCCTATCCTCACCCCTTCCATTCTCCCCAAATATGGACCCAAACCCCTCCCTGCTCTGACCTAAGAGCAGGACCCTGCCCCAAACCACTCGTATCCCTCCCTAAACCACTCCCACCTCCCCTTCCCATTGGCCATTCCCTAGTCCCCTCCCAGAAATCCAAAACCCTTTATAAACCCATGTAACAGGAAATGAGATCATTCTCTGTTTTTGCATCCCTTGGGCTTGAGCTCCTCTGAAGCCTTCTTGGCAGCAGAGGGTCAATAAACCGAATATATCCAAGGCAAGAGTTTCCTTGTAACCTTTTTATTCTTTGTTGATGTATTCCTGGACTGAGTAAGCTAGCTGGAGTGGAATTGGATCAAGAACCAAAATTGATATTACATCAACTGAGGTCACTTACTCTGTTCAGTCTGCAGAAGATGAGACTGAGGGGAGACCTCATTGCAGTTGCAACTTCCTGGTGAGAGGAAGAAGAGGGGCTGTCACTGATCTCTTCTCTGTGGTGACCAGTGACAGAATCTGAGGGACTTTTCTGAAGTTGTGTCAGGGGAGGTTTAGGTTGGATATTAGAAAAAGCTTCTTCACCCAGTGAGTGGCTAGGAGCTCGAAGAGGCTTCCCAGAGAAATGGTCACAGCACCAAGCCTGACAGAGTTCAAGAAGCATCTGGATGATACTCTCAGGCACATGGTGTGACTCTTGGGGATGATCCTGTGCAGGGCTGAGAGTTGGACTTGGTGATCTTTGTGGGTCCCTTCCAACTCAGTGTATTCTGTGATTCTGTGATATTGGAAGGTTGTACTCCAGAGGAAAAAACCACATCATTGGGACATACGGAAGTAACAGCAAATATCACTGCATCCCTGAAAATTTACCCCTTCATGTCCAAAAGTTTATCGCTTCCAGTCCAAATGCTAGCTGCACTAAAAAATTTGTCTTTCTGCAGAGATGCTGAGAAAAGTTTTGTAATAGTAAAGCTATTATAGTAAAGCTACACACTACTCCCTATGCACAATTTGAGAGTCTTTCTGGATCTTGAGAGATTCAGAGCCTTCTCCGGGTTCATCTCCAGAGTTCTGGAAAGGTATTATTTTCAAAACTTTGTGACATAGAAAGTGTTTTCTCAAGTATATTTAGTACGACATTTTTTCTAAAAGAAGTTTTAAAATATTTTCTATTAACAGCCACTACTTGAAAAGAAGTCTATTGTCATGAGGACACGATTAATTTTCTCTATGCTGTCACTCTAGGAAAAATTCATAATTTCACAATTCTTTTCAGGGAGTCAGAAAGAGAAAGAGCTAAATCATTCCAATCTTACTGCAGTCATAAGACCAGATGCACCAGGAGGATAACAATAATCTCATCAGTAATGGTGCTGATTTCTTTTTTTTTGCAAGTGCTCTCTCTTTTGAGGGATCTGCAAAATGTAATCAATGAACATTACAGTGTTCCTTGATTAGTTTTGTATGTTGAGCTTACTATATGAAGCATAAATACCAATAATTAAAAAATGCCCAAACCCAAACAACAGTTTGCAGTGACAGTGACATTTATTCAAAGTAAACAGAAATGTGACTCAGTTCTCCTTGCTGGGAAATCTTGCTATAACTATTGATGGTTACTGTAACATAACAGGAAATTTAGCTTAAAGCGAACATATAAATTGGAGTCCAAATATTTAAGGAAGATAAGAATTTTCTCTTCTTGTTTAAGAATACAAAATGCCAAAGTTTAAGACCAGAAAATGCTTTATCTAAAGACCCTAAAGAAAACTTTTTACTGTCTCATGTATAAGGAAAGAGAGTGTTCACTTCAGAGATCTGCATAACCCAAAAGGGGGAATTTAGTAAATTATACTCCTTTGTCAGATAAGGAGTTAGACATAATAAAATTAGATCTAAATTAAGGTATTTGCCAGGTAATATCCTTGAAAGTTTTAAAAGAGATGTTATAATGATAAGAGAATTGCATTTAAAGGCACGTAGATGGGAGAGGCTCCAGAGGGCTTCTCAACAGGTCAGTATACAAGTTAGTCCTGCCTGCACAGACTGGATGTCTATGCCTGGAAGCTCAGTTCTGTCTTTCCAGAAAGGAGGCTCTGAGCTCATGAAAACTGCTGCCAAAAGCAGCCTACACAAACCCACTTGACTGCCAAACTGCAGCAACATCAGGCTGTGAAATTGTTTTTCCTTGTTGTTGCCAGACTTATGAAGGGACTGTCACTTTAACCCTTTTTTTTAATTTTGAATTTTTATAACAACAAATTAGCAATATTTTTTTTTATTTCCTGTGACCAGACCTAAGGGGTACTGGTGCCAACAACACATAGAGCTCTATATCTGCATTTTTATTTTACAGAGCAATAAAACCCAAACAAAAATAATATTTAGTGAATACATATTTTCCTGTTACTAGTTAGGTTGGCAGCAGTTTTGTTTTCTATGACAAGCATTCATGAAAAGGCAGGAGAGACAGCTGTGCTCAGAATTGTGCACCTATAGCATAAGTCCTCTCTCCAGCTGACTGGGGGGTAAAAAAGATTTAAACAAGAAAAAAATATAGGCAAGAGTTTTTAATTCTGTAGAAAAATAATAGAAACGTTAAACATGAAACATTCTGAGCACTGTCTTGCAGCTTATTAGAAAGAGTTATCAGCTTGAAAGCAATTTAAAGGCAAACACCTTATACAGTACACTCATTGACTACAAGCAATCATACACCTCAAGCTGAGGAATCATAGAAGTGAAGAAAATCAGTGGAGAAGTGAAGCCACTTGGAGCCAGTGTGAGAAAGGAGGAGAATTAAAGTCAATTTATAACTATCTTAACCAAAAATTCAACATCTGCCTTCAGTTGTAAGATGCTTTAATTCAGATGCCACAGGTTGCTAGCCTACATTCTTTTTAGCATATAACTGTCAGTACGGAAGCTGTTACTGAGGAACCTGAAAGTTTATAATATATAATTTGTAATACAAATGTGCCTCTATAGACCTAACTTTAAAATGGTCATTATCACTATGAGGTGACTGAGGTGAGATGCATGTGAAGTTTTTTCCTAGAAGTTCTATTTTTGTGTATTTTTAAACAAGTGTGTTTTTAAAACCATCTTTTCCCTTTATAGGTCCACAGTAGAACTATCTGTAGCCTTAGATTTCTTGGGGAATACTTAGCCTACTGAAAAACTAATTTCTCTTGCTTCGATTAGTGAGCTGCTAACCTACAGCATTTTCTTTATGTCTCCTAAGATCTCAGTTAATACTTTTAGTCTCTGGACTGCATCAGCTTGTCTTTTCTTAAGGCTGCCTAAAATCTGGGACTTCTGCATGCTGAATATCAGACCAAGGATCTTTCACTTTTTCCACGTGATGCTCACGTACATCCAGGCAGAGACCAGGTGACTGTGCTAGTGAGGTGCTGCCACCAGACTCACACAGCCCACCCAACAACAGTGCTCTTAGCCTTTTCTTTGGTGCAGCCGCTTTTTGTGAAAGGTTGGCAATGTGCAATGGTCCCAGATGGAGAACCCTTATCCCTAGTCTATGTGCTGACTATGCATCTTCTCAGGCACGTGTAGTTCCAATGCCCATGACTGTTAAAGATCTCCCCAATACCTAAACCAGTTAAACCTATTGAAAAATTGTAACTGTTCCTCATACCAGCTTGGCAAGTCAGAATGCAACGTTAGCTTTGATGCAGCAAAGATTCATGATGCTCAGGTAATGCAAATTGTCACTATTGGGCAGAGTGGTACCCTCTAGCCCTATGTGCAATGAGGGATGAATAAAGGATTTTATGTACCTAATAGAATTTTTAACTGTTACTTCCTGTCACCTGAGTTTTTCTAAGGAGCAATGCTGGAAAATCTTTACAGTGGAATCACACCTTCACGAGTTACTTTCAGCTGTGGCCGCTGCTTAGCTGTGCACCATCTGTCATGAAGATGGCAGAGAGGAGCATTGGAATAGCAGCCCAGACTCATTTGGGAAACACTGGCATTGGCTATGTGGCAGAGCATCCGGGAGCTCTGTGAGGCAGGCAACAACTTCCTATTGTAATCCTGAGAAATGACAGGCAGAGACATTGCATGAAACAGATCTGGACTCTCAAGGAACTCAAACAGCAGACAGCACGACTAGCAACAATTAGCAGGCAATTCTCCATACTTTTTGTATGAGACCCCTAATCTGTTCTTGTCAGTGAAAGCAGAACCTACGCCTTGCAGTGCTTGTTCTCCCCCCACTCTCATACCCTGCCATAAACAAAGATGACAGTATGTGGGTGAAAAAGTATTTTTGGCATGTGTTTGTGAGCAACAGTAACACTCAAAACTGCTCTTATTGTTAGGGGAATATGAAAAAAGCCAAGCGTGCATCAAAAAGATAAACGCAAAGAATTTGTGGTAGCTTTAAGCTCTATCTACTCTGAAATCAAAGAAAATAAACTGTGAATTTACATCTAATGTCTCCTTTCATCTAGTATACTTTAGAAAGCTGAGTTTGAATCTCATGTGTTGTGTTGGATGTGCACCAAGGTTCATTATCTATGCAATGCAAAATTAGCAGCAGTTACTTAGTGCCCAGAAGGAAATTTGGCAGCTGTTTGAACTAGAAGCTGATCATCAAGTTTGGAGAATTGACTAGAAAAGAGGGAAGACTAGGAAAATCCTATAGGGCCATAGTGCAAGCAGAATTCTTAGTTCAGAGCCTTGTGAAATCAGAAAGAAATGTTCAATTAACTTCACAGTGAGTTGTGTAGACCTTTAGTAAAGTAGGCTACGGTCTGATTAGGAATAGACAAGGAGAGAGAAGTGGGTATGAATGCTACAGGATTGGACAAAGGCCTTCTCTCAATAAAGAAAGAAATCAGTTGGAGAGGCTCTGGAGTTTTCTAGGGACTGGAGGAACAGCTGGAATCCTCTCAAGGTTCACCAGAGGATGATGACTTTACAAATAGGATTGATGTCAAAAGCTTCCTTTAGTGTAAGATAAAAAATGTACTGTCCGGTCATAGATTGCTGTCTAGGTTTGCTGTGGAGAGACATGAGCAGACACAAAGCAATTCAGTCCCTCTACTTTCTACTAACAACAAAAGAAGATGAGATGGCTATCTTATGTTGCAAGTCCCAAAGGACTAAGTTTATGTACACAGAATTCAACTTTCAGTTGTTACTGAGCAGTGTCACTTGAAAGACTGCTTTGAAGAACACAAAAGATAATCCAGAGTCTACTTCTTGGAACCTGTTGAACATTGTCTCTTTACAGATTGAGTTGTGATTTTGTAATTGTATCTCTTTTAGAGAACAGTTTACTTAAAAGAACGAAATTACATTCAACTGCACTTCTATTAGATTAAAGAAAAGCCATTTTCTGCAAAAGTGGCTATTTAGAAAACACTGACACTGTAATCGTCTTTGTTTGTCTAGGCTGTGCAGAGCTTGCCGGGTGGAGGCTTCCTAATGCTAATAGCTGATGAGAATTGTTGAACACTTCAATCTAGGAGGTACTCATACCTTGTCCCTACTGCTCTGAGGAGACATAGTAGGAAGAAAATCTCATAAATGTAAAGCAAGGCCTTTGGCTGGACATTTGGGTTTAGGATGGTGGAAGTTACCTGCAAGAAGAGGCAAGCAGTGAAAGAGATTTCTTAGGGGAGTTACTGAGCTGTCAGCATTGAGGATTTTTGGAAATTATACATTATTTGCAGCTGCTCCTAACTTTGGACAAATGGATGAATCTTTAAGAATAATGAATCTTCCATCAGAAAGGAACACTTTGAACTCAGAATAGTGACATGGTTTGGAGATGTACAGCCTTGATTAATTTTCCAACTATCAGCCAAATGGATGTTAGACAACTGAGTATACAGATAAACCATTATGATGTATTACACACAGCAATTGTGTTATATCTAGAATTAAGCTGTGATAAGTCTTGGATAAACTAGGATTAATCTAGACTATGCAGTCTGAGAGTTCCTTACCATGCTGAGCAGATGGTTACCTTGCTAGCCTCTGCTCAACCAGCTTAAGCTCTCAACTATACCTCAACACTTCCTTAAGAATCACAACTGGTTTTTAGTGTCACAGGCACAGGCATATAAATGGGTTTGGTATTCTATTTAGAGACCAAAACAACAATAGAAAAATCATTCCTCTTGGCCAAGAATTATTTCATCAAAAATGGTATGTATGTTGACAGATATTTGATACTTATGCTTCTTTCATTTGTGGTCTTGAATATGCAGGACATATTGCAACATCTCGCTGTTAAAAAACATTTAACTGACACCAGTGCAAGAAGAAAAAAAATCACCATGTCATCTTAAAAGAGCTTTACTCATTGACATGATTGGGGAAGAAAATGGAAAATATTATTTAAATGTAAAAAATAAAATGGTGGTGTAGTGATTAGTAGTTAAATTATGTTTAAAAAATTATATGAACTCGAAATGCCTTGTAAGGCTAAATGCACAGTGGGTAAGCTACTAAATGGTTAAATTACTAACATCAAGCAAAATACGTCTGTAGTAATGAGGGAGGGCAAGGATTAAGAATTAAAAAGAAACTCATAAAATAGAAGCTGTTTCCACATGAGTTTCTGTGAGATATAAGGTGCTCTGATAATCCTTGAGAAATGATTGCATTTAATCCTTCCACCTTTATGCCACCTCATTTATATATTTTCTTGCTTCACCTGCTTGTTATAAACATTAATACTGATAAAAACGTATTTTTGTGATATAATGGATCATGATCAGAAGAAAGAACATATATAAAGTTCCATGATGGAAATTTCTTCTAGTAGATTGTACACTTCTTTTTCCAACATGATCTGTAGCATAGACTACACTTCTAAAATTCAAAGATGTTGAAATATGTCTTCTTTACAGCTCTTTTTAAAGATATAGTCACTGGAATGATAAGGCTCACTTAAAGATAGCATCTTCCAAGAGAGGTAAAAATGCTACATAATATCAACTTCAGAATTCTGAGGACAAAATTTGACACGAAGAAAGAAAATTAACAAATCAACTCATTTTATCTGTGGTTCTATTTGGAAAAGAAGTCACATTCTTTTAGCTAACATAATAAATCTTCATGCAAGTACTTTAGTGTGACCATCAGAAAATTGAGAGTAAATGTATCTGTACAGCAGAAAATTAAGAGCTAGGTGGACTAAGCTGTTGGAAAAGTGAACAACTGCCAGTTTCTGAGCATCGTGCCTACATGTCCTTTCTCACCCTACCTGCCCTCATGGATCTTCAGTCTGTTTACTGTAGACAACTGAGGACAAAACTCAAACTTGACTCCTAAGAAGTATTTCAGGCAGCTGAAAATGGCTTGCTGATGTCCCAAGGGAATAGAAAAATGATGTTTTTCACACCTCTTTTGAAATGAGCAATTTATTTCCCTTCTTTATTCTGAAGTTTAATCATTGAGTCAAACTATATTAATGGCAATATCCTTAGCAGTTCAGAAATTAGACTTAAAGACAGGATATTTTCCCTAGAAGTAAACACCAAAATAGACACTCTTACGCAAAGATATAAAAACTAAAACCTTTTCTGGATCCAATTTTGTTGTATAAATCATGCACTATAATTTAATCATTAAATAAAGAAGTCTAAGACATTGTTACATTGTTGGAAAACATTGTTATAGGATTTTTAAAATTTATATCCCTTGCTAAAACATAAATTTGGTGGAAAGTGTACACGGTGTAAAGTTAGCCAGTGATATTTTCAGCCATTTATTTTTGATAAAAATACCTCCTGAATTCTATCAGTCCTATATATAAGCTTTCCATATCTCTGCATAGATAAACTAGATAGTGACACAAACAGGTTGAGCCTGCATTTTTTTAGGCCAGGATTTACAACTCCAAGACAGGCTGTGACTTCATCTTGAACCCTGAAGAAGCATAAGTGAGGTCAAAGCCCACAGGTTATCCTCTGGGTAGTACTTTCACAGAGGTAAGACATATCATAGCACAGAAACAAGGGTGAAGTGTGTCAAAAGCACAGTAATTACATTGGTCCATTTTCTTCTTAAAAATCTTTATATTTAAAGTCTGGTAGAAAACACAGACAATTTTACACTGATACAGACTTCTCTCTCTAGGGAGATACTGATCTTTGGCTACAGCCAGATGGATGTGTTACTTCAGGAGCCATTAAGGAGTTAACTTGTAGCATGGTAAAAATATACATGATCTACAATAAAACTTACTCTATGGTAATTTATGATTAACTTTTCTCCTTTACTACCAATTAGGAGCTTTTCAGTGTGTAAACTGGCAATTACTGACATGTCCGTCTCATGACGTGTCTAAATCGGCTTAGTCTGCAGAGACTTCTGTCTCCACCTGTGCCAGGCACATCCTGGCTGTTGTTTAAGCGCTAAAGAGTCACACACATGATATTTGGGACAGTGATCTGCTTGCTATTTATATTTCAAATTGAGTCAAACTAAATGGATTTCTGAAAGCCTCTTAAGGAAGATTTAAAGGAAGAAACAGAATGCAAGAATAGAATAAACAATGTAGAAAGATGGGGGTTTTTTCACCTTAATGATCGTTATGTGCCACAGTTTATGTATTTGATATTACACTGGACAAAAGAACAAAATTTAAAGATGATGAAAAACAAGGAAAACTATCTTCACATAGGAGATGCTCACTTCCCTGATTCCAGCAAGGAGAGTGTGATTATTTTTCCTTAGGCCTATGCCTCAGGGTTTGCAGCAGTATAGATATGAAAGAAAAATACTAAATAACAGAAACTGTAAGTGAATTTCTAACAAAGCACTAGCAGCTAAACACTATAGGAATAGTTTCATGGTCCCACATCAAAAACAGGATCTGAGCTGTGCTAAACTCAGCAAAAACAGGCAAGGAAATTCACATGGCCAAGGAGAGCATATACTTCTGCAGCCACTGCAGTTCTTTTGGCTGTCATATCTTCCTTGTGACAAAACTGAACAGCAAAAATTTTCTGGCCACTAGGTAAATTGTTCCTGTTTATCACAAGGTAAAGTGATGGACAGCAGGGCTGAAACCTTAGTAAAGTGTTAACGCCTTTGATCAGGAGAAAGGATGTGCTCACATTTTGCAGGAGAGCAAGATGAAGCAAACTATCTTCCCTTGAAAAAGGCAAACATTAACTCTGAGAGCTTAAATACTTAATGTGGCCAGCTAACTACAAATTATCTGAGACTTGTTGAAAAGATGCACTAGCTGTCAATTTGAAGAAAAAGCTAGGGATATGTGTAAGTTTTCACAACCTGAGGCTTTGTTTTCTAACTGCTTAAAAAAATATCAAAGCAGCATCTCTTGAAAAGTGCTTCTTGAAAAGAATGCTGAGAAGAAAAGTAACTTCATTTACAAGTATGATTGCTTGATACCATCAAGAATCCTGAATGCTGTATCTGCAGATTTTCTTATACTTTATAGTAAATAAGGTTCATATGCTACTAAATGCATTCTTATTAAAACTGTGTGATATTTAATATATCTTGAACATCATCCTGTGTTTACCTACATTTTTTCCTGGACTGAGTATGAATATATTTAATTATCATTGTGAAGCAATTTCTGTGAGACATAAAAGAGAATATTATACTGAAGTAATTGCTCTTAATGTAGCTGATCCCTCAAGCAGAAATTCCCTAAAAACAAAGACATCACAAGGCCACAATACCTTATCAATTAGATATAGCAATGCCGTCCTCTTTTTTGTCTTTAATACTGCATATAACATTCAATTGCCAAGTTGGCAACAATCTTTTTTCCATTACTTATTCCAGAAGAGTGTCTGTAAGCTTTGCTATAACCGTTGATTCCTCTGTGTCAATTTCATTTCTTAAAGAGATTCAAGTTGCCTCAGAACCCTTAGCTTATTTATATGCTTAAGTCATATCCACCCAAGTCACTTTTTTCCTAAATCCTTAGGTAAGTGTGATTTTAAGTTGTGGGTTTTTTTTTTCCCCCCACTGCTCTTTTTACAGAAGTGGGCAATATGCATTTAACATTACTGCCACTTAGTCTAAGGTTTGCTGAAGCACAGCTTTTGCCTGCTGAAGCATATATAACACCTTTAAAGTTCAACTACCAGATTTTGGAGACTGTTAGAGAGCCACCCTATTTAGCAACAGTTTTGATTAACATATCACATTCTTCCTCAGTTCTTTCCCTAACACTCCTAATGCTGAATTTCAGAGAAATAGTTCTGTATATCAATTTTTGAGGTGGAATTATAACCGAAGAACCAGCATTACATCTTCAGACAGAAAAATTGTAGGTGGCAACTTGTTTTATTGTGTTAGGAAAGCATGAAAGTGTTGTGCATATTGTTCAACCAGTCACTTATGAATACAATATTGATATAAAATAAAACAAAGCAAAATGAAATCAACACCCAGCCGTTTCACAAGATATACTGAAAATGCTAGATTTCTACTGATAATTTAGGATTAAATTGTTGAGCAACATCTCCTCTGAACAAAAACACTAGTTCAGCAACCACCAAACCAATGGTCTGTCTTCCAACAGATCAATGCCCTGTGGCTGATTGCCTTTGTTGTGTTAGAAAGGAGGTCATTTATAAGACCAAGCATTGCTTGGTGAGCTGACATCAGCCTTTTCTTTTTTGCGGCTACTGCAAAGGTATCATGGCTGAATAAGACTTGACAAAGTTAATTAACCCTGAGAACTTTAGTTTTCTGCCAAATGTGGTTGAAACTGGCAAATAATAATAGTAGTACTAGTAATAATAATAATATTGAGATTTCTTTTTAGTGGGAGAGCAGGAATGAAAGAGAAAGCACCGGATCACCTACAGGTTTCCAAAGAAAAGTTGATATAATTCCACTTTTTTCCATCTACCAACCAAGGGCTTAAACCCTGCCCTGTCTTCATGATATTACTGTTAATGTCAGTGACTGTAGAGCTGTTTAAGGGCATGAAAATTACAGCTAGTTTCAAGTCATACTGTTTGATATCCATTGCCACTCTGTATTATCAGACTGTACCAACAGAAGGTGCTGAAATATCTGTCAGTAATTCCTCGTAATTTTGGCTTTTATGGAAATAAGAATGCATCTCCCAGGTGAAGCAGTATATCTATTTTCCCATGTGTCCTGCTAAACATAGAATTAGTTTTCGGATGGCCTAAATCTGCACCCCTTCAACTTAGATGCAATTATTTGCAAGTATACTTGGCAAGTAAGTGCTTCAGACTTTTCTGTTTATTTCATTAAGTGGAATGGATTTCATCTTCACCTGCTCATATTAAAATATAATCTAACAATATATTTCCAGCTCTCAAACTGACATTTCATTAATTTTCATAGACATCTGAGCATATATTGAAAAATAACTTTGTGCTTAGTGAATAGGATTTTTCAGTTTCTCAATAATTTTTTTATTCGTAGCTTTCCTCTATTAGATCATGTAATGTCACAGGCAGCTGCACTGCTGCAACATCTTTAATTGTGAAGCGCTGCTTTACATATATTGTAATCTCTGCTGGTAGTACACAACACATAAAACATGTTAACCCCTTGCCTCAGACTGAGACTTGAATTTCTGCCAACAAGTACAGATCATATATTTAAATAAGTCCAGAATAAAATTACATGGTCACAGATTAGGTCTCAGGACTCAAAAATGGAGGAAGAAAGAGTCCTAGAAATGTACTCACACAGACCTCAAGAAAAAGGGACACAACATTTGTGCTGGGTCCTTTGCAGGCAGCAAGGTAGTAAAAGGATGAAGGGACAGAGAGAGATGTGGTAAGCAGAACCAGGTCAGAGGCCAGACATGTCCCATGGGGACAGCAGGTCTAAAATCACTGTGCTGGAGCTCTCTACTTGCTGCATGGAGTGCTGCTCTGGTCTGGAACACACAGGCTGGTGTTACACCTTGTCCAAAAGAAGGATCTGCAGAAGTTACCTGTTGTGACTGCTGAAGTGGCCCCCGATGTGAGTCGAGTCTCACCTGAGCAGCTCAGTTTAGCAGTTCTACCTTCCCTTGGCTATGGGAAAAGCTCCAGAAGTGACTTGTAAAGTGGCAACAGTTTCTGTTAGAAAGAATAAATTTCCTGAGAACAGTAGCTATTGGAAGGGATCAGGTACCACATGATCAGGTACCTTGTACCACATCTGACTTTATCACCATTCATGGTCCCAGACTGGAAGCAAAGCTTTGTGCAGACATTGAGTGCATTTCATGAAGGGCTGTACTGGCCACACTCTGACAGTTTCCTCCTGGAAAGAAGGAACAACTGAAGCTACCTAGTAAATGTCATGTCCAGTTGGTTGAATGGTAAAGGTCTGACTTGGTGTTAGGAATCTACAGTAGAGTCAGTAAGACTGAAGCCCTTTGCAGAAAATGATGTATTTGTGGAAAGGCTTGAAAGTAAACCAGGTGCATCTCATGTGAGACACAAAATGAGAGGTCAGAGGGGGAAGCTGGACAGAGAATGGAGCAGGGACTTTTTTCTCTGTGTCTCATTATAGCTCCACGATAATCAAACTGTTCCCTCTCAGCTGTCGAATCATGTGAGAGATGCAGTAGAACAGATAGTGCACTAATGGTCAATATTTTAGGGAAGGCTGCCTTGAAATGACTACTGTACTCTGTAATGTATGTATTGCTGTTTAGAATATTTTGAGGGGAAAGCAAGAGATCTCCAAAAAACCAAACCTCATACTTTTCAGTGGGCCCAAGCAGATATTTCTAACTTCATTCCCAAATAGCTATGATTCTAACCAGAATCTCAAGAATGCAGAAATCAAAACAGGAAAAATAAAATGAGGAAATAACTGTATACATGAGGAAAAATGCAGGTTAAAAGCTAAGATGAAGGTGTAAATAGTAAAATCACATAATGAAATCACATAGGTGTTTTGCAAGTAAACTTAATGAATAATAATGAAGTTAGATCAGTTATGCCTAAATATAGCTGACTGATCAAAGTAATGTTTAAAATATTAAAGACAATGTAGAATTAGCAATTCTATATAGTATAATAGAGGACATACCACATAATGTTATACACTATATGACTGTTAACTTACTGCTGAGATTTGTCCCCATCTCCTTTGGGTTACTTTTGTATATCTGAGCAATGATTTTTTTAAACATATAACGTGAAATTTTACATTATCACATTCAAGAATAGTTTATGGGGATTTCTGCTCACCAACTTGGATTAGCTGCTGCCTACCAGGGTGAGAATATTTCAAATTACATTCATTGCTTCTATAATTATTTGAAGTGACCTCTAATCAGGATTTAAGGACCATGCCTATACTCTCATTTTTAATTACCAACTGAGGTTTGAAGGGCGTTAAGATGATTCAAGTAGCCCTGACGTATGCTGCTCACAACTCATTCATGCCAGCCCACCAATTATTCCATTGTGGTGAGGGAAGAGAAACCAACCTCTATTTTTAGAGAGAAATCAGTCACGAAAACACAACACTCTCAAAATGGCAATATCTTGAAATCTGCATTATATAATGTTATGTTTTTGGAATAAGCCAAAACAACAAATAATTTCAACTAGATCTGCAAGCGAATGCATCTGATAGAGACAAATGTTCTTTAATGAGACAAGTTCTACTGATTAAGAAAGATCTCTTTAACCACATTTCCAAGATAGGCTGCGGGTCACAATTAGTCTTAAATTAAAACTCTCCAGGAGATGCATGCTCTCGACATTGAGTTTGGAAGCTATGAGACTGTGAAAGTTACATGTTTTCCAAGGAAAATCTTAGGCCATGGGTATGTGCAGATGGAAGATGGCCGCTTTTTAAACACAACATATTTCCATCTAATGTGGAGGCAGGTAACTGGAGCCTGTCAGGCATGCCAGAAGGTTTGGTGTGGGGAGGCACTGTCTAAGGGAAGGCACAGCTTTGTCTCCAGAGCCCCTCCATGGGTACTGCCAGTCCAGAGACCCCAGGCCCTTTGTCCAGACACAGCAGACCACTCTCTCAGTGCTGGCAGATGTATCTCAGTGCTGGCAGATGTATCTTGCCTGTCTAGGCAGAGCATGAACGCAGCACTTTTTTCACCATCTGAAGGTCAAGATGTTTAAAAAGTGACTGCAGTTTCTTCTACAGCAACATTTTGTACACTAGTCAGTTAATACATTTCCAAAGCGTTTTCACTTTTTTCATTCTCCAGATATACTTTTAAAGTTATTGATTTTCTCAGACAATGATTAAGCCAGCAAATCTTGAGTTTGGGGGTAAACATGATAAAACCTTAAAGTTGCTACAAAAATTGAGTGATCTTGACTTCTCTCACCTCATTATATAACAAACTGAATGAAAAGTCCATATAAAGAAGACAGAATTGTTCCAGGACTTGTCTCCTTGTCTGTGAGTGATTAATAAGTAAAGTCGGATTAAAAACATTTTTTTTCATAGCAGGTGAAACCAGAGATACCAGAACCAAATTCATCTCCAGTGACAATTCATTACACTCAATAGAGTTACACTAGGACAGCTTTTAACATTGTTTCAAAACCAAGACATAGCAGAAATATCTCTGGTTTTCAATGAATAAATACTGAACAGGTATTTCTGTCTTCATTTACCTAGATTGCTTTAAAGGAAGTAATTTGAAAAGCTATGAGACAATTTCTGTTAATTCAAACAAAGAAGGTTTTTATCCTTACACACCTGTGTCTTCTAAGCTAGGAAATTAATCAGCTATGTGTTGCTGAAGATAAAGTAGTATGTTTTTAACTAATTATGCTGAACAATCCAGCAAAGTGTCTCTGAATAAGAGTGTAAAGCACTATCCCATTTAATATGGTAATGAACAGAAGCATCATTTACTGTCACTTGCTACAGGAAGCCACTGGGATACCTCTCCTCTGCAGAGCATAAGACTGGGGATCAGGATGCTGGTCTTGTTTTTGAGTTCATTGAAGAAATTTCTCTCATATCCTGATTGGATAAAACTGTCTGCTTGAGCTGTTACGAAGCTTAGGTAATAAAAACTTTGACAACCCAATTGTCTTTGAGCAGACACAAAATGTTTAAAAATGTGATGCATGCTTACCACTGCTCTAAAATTAAAAATTCTTGGTCATTAATGTGGCTGTGAGTTATGTAGTTTCCCACTGGTTCAGCTTAGTTTTTGTTTGAGACATAGGGAAGACAGAAGTTCTAAAAATAGTCTCACCCTAATTCCCAACCCAGTGTCTCAAATGGAGACACAGCATGGAGCCGACAAAACTCTATTATTCCCAACAGCACCCAGGGCAGAGGTTCTTTTCAGTTGCAACAGAAAAAACATTCTCACTAGTTCTAGGCTTTCATGTGGGGCGAACACAGGATTTTATCTTCTGCTTCTAAGCAAACAATTCAATCGCACAAAGAAATCAGTAATGCCTACAAGTCTCACTTTGTATAAGCCACCCTTTTCCATCTAGACAATCTAATAATGCACTAAGAATTGTGCAGTTTATGTTAATCTAGAGTTGAGATTAGTAAAGAAAAACTACAGCATAAAACTGTAAAACTAGAAAACTGTAGCAAAACTATACCCTTGTGGCAGGGGGGTTGGAACTAGATGATCTTTAAGGTCCTTTCCAACCCAAACCAGTCTATGATTCTATGATTCTATAGCATGTGACAATCATACTCTAACTAGTTCACTTTCACTTTTTTTAGGAATTCTTTTTATTGACTGATAGAGATTTAGAGAGGTTTACATTTACAAAAAATAGTTGACACTCCCATCCATTCTTATTTGTTATGAGGCATAAATCATTACTTATGAATTCCTCCTATTCTTACACATGGATGTAATTAATAGAAAAAGTCTCAAGAGATTATTAGAGTCTCTTATTTTAAATAAGCTCTTCTAAGATGGTATGAGCAGGCAAGGAAGGCACAGATCTGAGGGGTAGCTGAGAAGGGACTTCTGCTCTGTCATTCCCTAGTCTCAGATTCTACGCTGGTGTTCTTTTAATCCTTTTTCTTGTTTCAAGGTGACCATTCACACAGATGGCTACCCACATAGGTTACAAAACAAAATAAAAACCTAATGTGGCAAAGGAGAGATAGTAAAGAGAGAGTTTTTCCTGTCTTTTCCTTTTAAAGAATATTTTGCATGTTTTAAATATGCCAGAAAAGCTGAAATGTCAGAATTCTACTATTGAAGATGCAGTTATACAAGTGTTCATGCCAATATAATATCATATTAGCTCTGTGAAGCATAGCAAGAATGGTATAAAGAACCGGCACATTTCTGCACCATGACTTTCACAACATGATTAGCACATAAATATACCCTACCAGAATGGTTGCCTTGATAAAACTTACCAAGCCTGAAAACTATAGGGTGTCTAAAACCAAAAGCATTGTTACACTTTTGTAGTGGTGTTGGGATATGGCAGGTCAATTCAGGAGTCCTAGGATGAAGTAGGGTATGAAAATTCAATAAATCATGTGGTTATATTTTTAATCTTTTTGGCATAGTCAGTTTTCTTATTGCCGCCACACTAGATTTAGAATTTTAAACCTATTTCTTTACTAAGCTATGGATATTTTCCTGTCATTTTTAACAATATTGGTCAAAACTGTGTTCTTATTTATATGCAGATGCTCCATCGCCCTGCTGGGAAAGTGGAGAATGCAGCACGCAAACTTATTTTCCTACTTAACTTCTAAA
Source organism: Calyptomena viridis (assembly GCA_013390005.1). Lineage (NCBI taxonomy): Eukaryota > Metazoa > Chordata > Aves > Passeriformes > Eurylaimidae > Calyptomena > Calyptomena viridis. The sequence continues at coordinate 24,036 of WEIV01005808.1, read as the reverse complement.
AAAATTGAGCAATTTTGATGTTCATGACATTATAAAGCAATAAAAAGGTGCCTCATAGAACTAAAAAAGAGAAATGAAATTTGAAACTGCTCCCAGTTGTGTTAGTTGTAGAATATATGATTTTATTAGCAACTGCTTTAGGCTCATAGAGTCAATTTTGATCCTTTTCAGCTCAGTCTGTAATTAGAAGCAGCAGTTTGTGGTGGTGTTGTTGCTGTGGTACGTTGCTTGTTTTCCTGGCTGCTCTGACTTAGCTGAACAATTCCCCTCAGCAGTGAGATGAACCTCTCTGAGGTCATACCATCCACCAGTTTCCTGAAGCTGAGATACAACAAGATGGATTTAACTGCATGACATTCTGTTCTGTTTCTTCTCTCTTTCAGGGACACATCCCAGCTAAGAAGGACACTGTCATTCAATTAGAATTCCATACTAGGAGCCTTGTTTAAAGCCCTTTCAGCAGTGTTCCTGTATGAAAGCACGCTGCTTACCTCAAAGATAACTGGTTGCCATGCAGAAATCAAGTTCTTCTGAAAATTTCATGTTTTTTCTAAATTTTATGTGTGTGTATGTGTCTCGCTTAGTGTCAAATGCTGTGGCCAGGAAGTGGGGGAGAAAGACACAAATGTTTCCATTTCTTTGTCTGAATATGTATTCCCCTTTTCAGTCACTTGAAAGACAATGCCCATGATTTTTATCATTAGTTATTTTTTTCCCAGGGTTCTCAAACTCTCTACTCCGAATAAGATACTCTTTCCTACACCATACCAGACTCTAGAATTTGTTTTGGAGCACCACTTTCTCTGATGTAAGAATTGTAATGTCTCTCCTTGGTATTTGCATTTCATCATTTTACTCCTTACTTCACAGGCAGACTCCATTCAAACACAGCCCAGTAGTTTTTCCTGCTCTTAAAACATATATCTATGGCATTAGTTAAACCTAAAAATCTCTTAAGACCTGCATAATTGCAATTGTAAGACTTCTATGATCATCAATAACATTCTTTTCTCAAGTTATAAACAGTTTGTCTTGAAAAATTCAGAAAGTGAACTACTATAGAGAAACTTCCCCAGTCACAAGGATGGTCTTATTATACTTATAAAGAACTGCCACCATTTGAATAATTGATCTGGGGAAAAGGCAATGTCCATATATATTAACTATACCATGGTGTTTTGGTGCTGTACATATCTAGTTCCAAATAATGGACTTTGCCTTAATCATGTAATAAAAAATAATAATTCCTGTGATTTCCCTATTATGAGTCAATAACAAACAAAACATAAAACCAAAATGAGTAAAAGTTATCTGAAGACTACAGCTGAAAAATGAGAGAAATGCAGGGCAGATATATTATGGAAAAATAATACAACTCCAACTTTTCTGTACAAGTCCTAGCACAGTATTCCCTTCAGTGCTAAACCCTTCTGGATGATCAGCAGCAGAAATCTTATGAAACTCTTCCCCTCTAAGCATCTTCTATTCTCTACATTGTTCCATCTCCCCCCAGTTTAGGTCTTACAGATCTGCATCAATATTCAACTATATTTATTGATACTGCCTCTGCTAAATGTTTCCATTTAGTTAATTGGTTTGATGTGTTTCAATGCTGATTGACTCAAGTCCCAGCTTCCATTAATCTTCCTTGTTGACCATGGCAAAGCTCTCATAAATTTTTCCTCCCACCACAAATTGCAGATCATTTTTCAACTTCGTTTCATGTTATTCATGCAGAAGAAGCTTCTTGTTCCCTTGACCAAGGTCAGTGATTGTTAAACAAGGCAGCATTTAAGAAGCAAGTGTCTGCTTTGGGTTTTGTTAGATCAGGGAGCCTCCTAAATAACTTGATGGAGAGCAAAGCCTGAACAAGACTGGCAAACAAAATAGTTTTGGAACAATTGCAGAAGTGTGTTGAAGGAACAGTGAAATCCACAAGGTAGTTTTGGGGAAGACTGTGGAGACTTTCTAGAATAGCAAACAGCATTATTGCTTCATTAGCTTCCTCTGTGTAAAACTGCTTTTGTGTAGACAAGTTTTACGCTGTCATAAGAAGACACAACAGTGGACACATGGTTAGGACAAGTAGACAATTAGACTCATGATCTGTCATTAGCCAAGTAGTAGATACCTATTCCTAATATGTAGAATATTTCTTCTTTAATAGAGAAAAGAATAAGAATAAATAGTCTGTGCCTATTAAATTAAATACAAACGATCAAATTTTCAGCTTCAACTTTTCTGCTCAAGTCACTGTTTTCAGTGACACCTAATCCTTCTAGATGATCAGCAGCAGAAGGTGTTGTAAAACTCTGTAGCTGTTCTTAGCTAAGCAGAGGATCCTTAATACTTACTGTATTTCCTTTTTAATAGTAGGACAAGAATAAACAGTCTATGGACATTACATTAGATATTAGCTATCAACTTTCACTTTGTCCCTGGGAACTTCCACTCTCCTCAGACCCTGTGAAAGTCAAGACAGCTCTGGAGTAATCATCCTTTTGGGAAACTCACACAGTTTCGTATCATTCATATATCAGTTCAGAGAGAGGTTGAATGAACAGTAATGTTCAGGCTGACATTGAACAGCATGTCTATTTTATTATGCAAAATAAATCTTTTTATGACAGAATTAAACCAGGAAAAATTAATAGTTTTCTGTGGCATAGGAGGAATTTATCATTTAGCTAGAATGTTTAATTTAGGTGACAATGGAAACCTATCCAGTTTTTGGAAATGATATGCTGTTAAAACTTATATAGTTTGATTTTGTTCCATTTTTACCTTTGAGGAAAAAGTATTGTGAGGGAAGCTTTTGGAAAAAGTTGAAGAATGAAATTTGAATGCTTCGATAAAGCTACAAGCACCTGAAAACAGCATCAGAATGATAAGTGTTTAGCAAAACTTGACCAGAGTAGGCTTTACACATGTTATTGCAGTTTGGAAATAAATTATTTCTGGAAGGGGTAATAAAAAAGATCATGTCAAATTTCACATTGCTAGTAGAAATTATTTCTGCCAAGATTATTCTTTGCTACTTAGCCAGTTCATACAGCAATACCCTTTTCCTTCAGGCAACTCCAGGCACATCAGGAGGACTGAGGGTAGTTCATGTGCCAGTAGTCCTGCCAACTAGACCAAAATCTGAATGTGCTGAGTGTACAGAGGGGAAAAGGCTCCAGACAGATGCTGCAACTGAGAGACTGCAACTGAAGGGCCTTGCTGCACCTGAAGATGGAGAAAGACAGAGAGAACGAGAGAGAAAAAGAGAAGGGAAAGGAAGGGAAGTCCAATCATACATCATTATACAAATTAATGCTCTCAATTTCATTGCTTAACTCCAAAGACAATGATAGGCAGGGTCTAATTTTGGTAAGACTGATTCTTTCTGACTAACCTGTTTTAGGGCACTATTTCTGAAGTTAGGCAATGTATGTTAGCCAAAGGAAGATTTTTCTGTGTGGCATTGTGCCTTGGGAAGAAAATGTATTCCCAGTGCCCTGGGAAGAAAATGCATTTGATTTCAGAAGACAAACATTTTAATTTTTCCTTTCTTCACATCAGCTAGAGTTTGGAAGTTGATCCTTAAGATTTTACTAAGCGTTACCTTGTCTAGAGTGATAAAATGTTTATCCACTCCCACTGATACAACCATTTTATTAAAGACTGGATGCTTTTCTTCTCTTTACTGGTTGGATAGTATCTCCATAATCCCTAGTACCATCTGGATTGTACACAGTTGCGCTGATGGTAGCAGACCTGACTGACTCTCTGCATCACATGCATTTTGATCACATAACACAGGAACTTCAAGTGTTGTGGGGATACATGATAAGGTGAATTAACAACATGCATAAGCAAGGCAGCCTGTGACAGAGATGTGTCAGTTTAGGACAGGATACTGAAACCAAAACATGTCTAGTTATTGGCAGGCTTGTAACTAACAGAGATGCAGGAAAAGGAAATCCATATTTGGACATAGGCCTTCACCAGAACAGGACAATGGATACACACCATGTTTGGGAAACACATGTGGCCACAGCTGTGACTGGAGCAGAAGGCGCATGGACACCTTGTGAACACTTTAACCCTCAAATGATTGGTTTGAGACTGACCTTAGGGGAACTTATGGCTGGAGCTGTAGATATCTAACA